>JANSTX010047218.1:0-12057 GCA_027564355.1 Penthetria funebris | reverse complement strand
ATAAAAAGTTATTTTGTGTTATGAACATTAAAGGGTATCCACTCCCTAAAGAATAACTTTAGTATAAAAAAAAAAAATAAAAAATACCATTGCTTGTTTATCAAGTGTGAGATGATTTTTTATGACCTCCTCATGGCATTTTTCAATTACTGTGATTATTAGTTGAATAGATTTTTTTTTTTTGATTTTTTGATTTAAAATCCAATTCAATTTTATTTCCTTAAAAAAAAGTCATAGATTTCAAACTGAAGGTTCTCATTAGTGACGTAATTCTCCTCCGTAACAAACATTTGTGAATTTGTTGCATATGTCTCGACTAATGTTCACATAATACGATGTTTTACTAAATTATGTTCCTATACAAATTTGATCTTGTATTCAATAAATTAAATTAAATAATAGGTTTCTAGCATACCCAAGAAATTCTATGCTTTTTGGTATCGAGTTCATATATGGTCATTAGTTGAATACATGGTCATTTGTTGAATAGTTGCTATGACTATTTATAATGATAAAATAACAAAAGTGTTTTGGACAAGGTAAACAATTTTTAATACATAAAATTCTAGTGACCACACCTATAAAAATACCCAACCTTTGACCAAATATGTTCATGTTAATTGTCCCAAATCATTTTTACAAAAAAAAAAAAAAAGAAAAAATAATCAAATTAAATAAAAGAACAAACTATAACAATAATTCCTCCTAGAAGCGTTTATTATATTTGATAATTTGAATATACATATATAAATAGAGACTATATAGGATTGAAATAATATCCTTTCTGCCATTGTATCACATAAAAATAAATAATCACAATAAATGATTTTCACCAACAGGATATATACACATATAATATTTTAGAACTAATAACCAGTGAGAAACTGAGAACACGTTCCATATCCATCCACCCCAATTGCTGAACAGTTAACTCGATAAATATCACCGCCAATGACATCCATTCCATGTAATGGTAAATAATAATAATAAAAAAAAAAAAAAAAAAACGAATATACTTATCATTGCGTGGATCTTCTTGATTCGATTCTTGTTTAACTTTTATAGCGACATGGGGAAGCATTTCGTGTGTTTTCATTTATAATAAGGGAGTTTATATAGGAAATGACCAATCAAGACAAATTTCCGGTAATTACTATAAGTTAAACTTTGTTTTATGTTACCAATGTTCAATGCACAATATGTGTATACAATTGTATACACTTGGATGGTGGGTGCTTGAATATTATATGTAATGCCAAAGTATGTTTTTCTTTCATGTTAGCAGTCATATATTTATACAGTTTATGATTGGTAAATGTGCCAAATTTATTAGCATATATGAGGAAACAAAGAAGACCATATTTTATGTTACATTAAATGGTCACATTATCATATGTAAACACGCAAAATATTTACATTTCTTGGAAGTGGACGTATTAATTCATTTGATCATATACACTTTTATATATAATAATCTCCATATATGTTACTTTGTAGCCATATAATGTATGTTATTACTTATTATATAATAATAAAAAATATTCTAAATATTCATTTTGTTTTGTGCATAGTTTATTTAGCAGCTAACATTTAAGTAACCGAACTGATCTTAAGGCAGGTTTTAACGTGGAAACTCGACAAAAATCGATACCAATAAATTACAAACTATTCCAGTATGGTGGATTTTAAAAATTTCCTTTAAATACAAGAAATCTTAATCTTCATATCATCAATCCGATCACGTTCTACGAAAAAAATAGTATCGGAATCACAGCGGTAGCTAAAAATATGGCTCACAATGTCTAATTTCAATAATTGATGTATCAACAATGTAGGTCACTTTTGCTGTACACACCATGGTTGGTTGGTTAGCAGTGGCGGATCCGACGTTTTGATACCACACACTCGAGATAATTATTGCAGATATGCACATTAAATCCATCTCGTGGCGTTTAGAAAAGCCACTAGATCTCTTGACCTTTTAGGTTGTCATTTCCGATAGATTAGGTAGTATATACCTACCCAGCAGCCTATATCTCTGCTGAGAAAGTGATGGGCATTTGCATAGAAGGTGTTCTGTAGTTTCCCTTTACCTTTCATTATCTGCAATGTCCCTGTGGCCCGGAACCTATAACAGTGTAATTTCGGTCCCGTTACTTTTATACGCTTGAATTGTCTGGCAACCTAAAGGATTATGCCACGCTAAGAGTGTCTAAGAAAACCCCAGCATCAACCCCGACTTCCATCTTGGAACCGTCGGTGGAAAAGGATGGTATCAAAACCATCCAAGGAATTTCGCTCTTCCACTCCGCTCGTGTGGGATATCCGGTAGTGAATGTTTTGTTAGGCAACAACTTTGGCAACTTAGTCAGTAACATGCACCATAATTTTATGAGGTGAGAGGCACAATATGTTACCGTGCCCTCAGTCTTACAACGTGAGGCCGTCAATTTGTAGTAGCAGTGCACAGTAAATGGCATAGTGCCGCCGCAGCAAAGAATTTCTTGATTTCTAAAGATTATGATGATATGTACTATCTGTGTCATTTGAGGTATATATTTTAACGACCTTCAATTTTTTAAACAAAACATAGAATTAGGACACCACAAGAGGTGACTTTAAATGAATCTGCCATATAAATGACTGATTCAGTTCATAGGAGTCATAATTACGAAAGTGTTTTGTAAATTAAATTGTAAAAATTTGCAAGAAATAAAATATATTCACGGAATAAAATTAAAACTTAATATTATAAAGACTAAATAAAGTCGTACATTTCAAATGTTATCAGTCTAGATTACTTCGACTTTATTTTATTTAACAGGTCAACACGAATCGAACTCATCATCTTAGCCTTTTCGATGGTGCGAAGGGCGGAATTACAATATGAACATGCATATGTAACTTCAAATGTAAATTCACACAACTGGAAAATATAGAATCAAATCATATTTTCCAATTATACATTCTGATATTCAAGGGGAGTGGTGCATAAATTCCCAGCTACCTATAGTCTATTGCTAAGTTGTTTTTTTTCAACCAGTCGACAATAATATCACGAACCTAACACGCCATTACAGAAATATAATATATCGTGATCCAGTCACAGGTAACCTAGATGATAGCCTGTTACTCACCACGAATCTAACTAATTAAAAAAAAACATGTGATTATAAAACATGCATTGACCATTGTATGTCCAACTCTAATATTGATTAGCCCAGACTTTAGAGCAATTTTATAACACAATCTATCGTACAGCGTTGTGATATTCACAATAGCACTGCTTTTATCAAATCGCAATATTCCTTATGACGTCAAGTATCTCCGACGTCTAAACTTGCACAATATTGAAGTGAATAATTGTTGAAATAATTTTAAATTCATCAATTTCATTCGTACTTTAAAACAATTTATTTTTTTTATTCAGATGATTATGTTTAGATAATAATGCTAACGTTACTTCATCCAGTCTTGTTAAAGTAAAATTAGCGATCTAGTTCTTTAGGTAAATATAAATATAAGTTCTGTCATCAGTGGTTTAATATAACTTTCTAAAAGTATAAATACAGACAATAAATCATTTGGAATATTAACTAAACTTAAAATTTCTCATCGTCAGAAATGTGTTTAATTTCGAACTGAAAAGTTACATTTAAGTTTTTTAAATTTGAAATTATTGAATCAATTTTTTGTTTCTACATCTGAATAATCCAGTACTGGCTTCACTGGCTGTATAAATCACTGTAATTTATTGATGAGATACTTTCATGGTTGACAAACATAAAATATATATGCTGTTTGTGTAGGATCTATTAATCTTCTTATTTAAAATGGTAACTGGAACCTATAATATCTTGTACAATCATAGTGATAACACTGTTTATAATTTGTAAAATACAACTTTGTGTCAAAACTGGACAGGTTTAAAACATTTGATATAATTAATAATTTTTAATAAATTATTTAATGACACTCTTATCATTCATTACATTTGATTTATATTATTATGGAAAATTAAAAATTTAATAATTGAATACATGAAAACACACAACAACGAAGTTACTGAAACCTTTTAAAAAGTATAGCTTACGAATGCAAAAATTCATTTCAAATGCGATTATATCATTATTATATTATTATACATATGGACATAAAAAATATTATTTCATATTTGAAAATTTTATAATTTTAAAATTTTATCTTTTTTTTTAATATACAATGTTTGTTGGACTATTATACCAGTGAACATACAATTCGAAACGATTGATTAATCTCTTCAAAAAGCCACAAAAGTGTTGCTTAATATTTAGAAATATAATGTTTAATTTATGTAAATACCAAGATATTATATCGATTTTAGTCAAAATTTTACAGGTGTAGTTGAAGTTAAAAGAAAAGTGATCTACTTATTTTAAATGCAATATGCGATGCACTTATAAATGATTGCAATTTATTTGTAATGTAGTATAAGACAAGTGTATTTATGTTTGTTGTTTTTTTGTTTTAATTGAGCATGAAAGACATACATATTATTTCTATGATATGGTTCATTATTCGCTATTGTCAACTATACATTACTAATTATTATGTTTTTAAATTTTACGTTTTCAAATTAATGTCTATCGATCTAAGTACTTGATCGAATATAAACATCACAAATTTGCTTTTATTTGGCAACACATATATGATAGCAAAGATTTATACCTTAGTAAATATTCACAATATTGTTACTTTATAGTAAATATTCAAACCTTAGTGAATAATCACATTTTAACCAATATTTAAATCTTAGACAATAATAACAATTTAGCTAAGGTTTAAATTTTAGTCGAAATTCACACTATGGCTAATATTTTTAACAATTTTCCTGCGATAATTATGTCATCTCATATTTTCACATTTAAGTCAATATTAACATCTATAAGTCAAATCCACTTATTGACCAAAAATTCATATACTGTAAGCGTCTATAATTAATTTAATGTACAAATATCTATGTGTTATTGATCAAAAACGTAATTTTGATGAGATTCAAACTTTATCAGTGCACTCTAGTATAGTATCCTTATGCTAGATTCTGCATGAAGAGGGTTGGTACATTATACGTATGCAATTTTAACGATTAAAAGAGAATAAAATTCAATTTTAAACCCGTATTGAACTTAACTATATGAAGCAATTTACAATAGTAAATTATATTTAATCCTATTTTATATATTTAAGTATCAACTGAAATATAATGACTGGTAATAATAACGTAAGTTACAACAATAGTATTATATCACTTATATATAATACATATTGTGGTGAATTAGTTTTTAGTAAGAGCTAAGAGCCATTGAACCGAAATCAATCTTTTTTGAATTGGGCAATTCGGGTTAAGTGAAGTTGAACTAATTTTATATTATGTCTTATAATATGCATTTTTCCTTATAATATTGTTAGAAAAGGTGAACATAATATACTTATTTAATTTTAATTTTATATAATTCAATATTTCTCAATACCATTTTATTCATGCATTCAGACAACGGCATTATTTAGTCCTTAAATTTTAAAATTGATTATATGCAAAACTGTGAACTATAACTATAATGGTATGAAGTCAATAAGACTGAATACATTATTGAGCATATATCAACAATTTGAATATTGGTGGAATACAGAAAAAATCTACCCTATCCAATTTGTTGAATGTTGTTTTAATCGATGACTTGTGGTCTAGCTGAACACCACTTCCATTTCTATGAATATGCCAAAAAATTAATCGATTCGTGGATAGACTCAAAAGACGAATTGTTTTTACAACGCGGAATTTCTATGCTGTCAGAAAAATAGAAAAATTAATTGGCAGGACAATACTTGGAGTAAAATACATTCAACTAATTTTTCATAAGCTCCAATGATATAGCAAAAAAAAAAAAAAAATAAATCCTTTAAAATTTACGTGTGAATCCAAGAATTGAAATTTACCATCGGTAAAATATAGAATCAATTAATGGGCCACTCCATGAAAATGTTAAGTTTATATTTCCATTATATAAAGCAGAAAATTGTACCGAAATTATTATTGATTTCATGAAATGCCATTAGTTTTCCGTTACTAATATTCTCTAACTGTAAAAAAAAAAAATCCTGAATATTGAATATTTTAACTTAGTTGGTGCACTAGCCCAATATTCTTCGTATAAGCCCTTAATATTGTCCAAATCACTTTACCTATAAAGTTTCTAATAGAAGTGGCAAGCGTCAATTGATTAGCTTTTTCAAAAATACTTGATTCTTCTCGATCGATTGAACTTAAAGACCATTGTATTTCGGTACAAATTTTAATGTAAATTCAAGTATCAGAATCAAATATCTTACTCTCTGTTATTTTAATATGGAAGGCAACGGTATATATTATTACCGAGAACGATACCAGATCGTCGCTTTATCTATTCTTAGAGAATGGAACAATTGTCATTTTGTTTAGATTATTTATACTAAATGTGAAATCCATCGTAATTATTAATTCATTTCATAATTATTGACAGAATTCCATATGCCGTCAGGAGTTACGTTTTAAGTTTCAATACTTTCTAAAAAACAAAAAAACAAATTCTATTATTCTACTTTTGTTTCTTTTTAAAATGATTATAATAAATTATTATCTTTTGCAAAAATGTATAATTAAATTTTGCTCACTTTCTGTTAGTTTTTAATTTTTGAAAATAATTCATTGAAAACTACAGAAGAAATTTCAATCGTTTTTACTGATTTAGTTTTATTTGATAAAATTCAGTATATGTGAATAATTTTTTTTTTATCCTCAGCTACATAGTTTCTTGTTGATTTTTTTTTTTACAACCAAACACGATATTAGTACCATCATTTTAGTTTCGATTATGGTGTGTGATCGAGGCTAACTTATACCGTGATCGAGTAACCGGTGACACCGTGTGCAGGTAAACATTGGTTGCATATAATCTTGATGATAGGCAGCCACTTCATTCGTCACCATTTAGAGCATATTCATGCCATTATCAATTTAATTCTTGTTTACTTTATGTCACACCATTTTACTGATCTTCTGCACTTAAGTAACTTAGTTTGTAAGATAATCTAAATAGTTAGTTATTCTGATGAATTTAAAAAGAAAAACGATGAAATGTTTTGACTTTCAAATTGATGTGTATGTAGTAAGTAACAAAATGTATCCCTGGTCAAATTAATTAAAAGTACTTAATTAATTTGTTAATGGATATGTTCTAAAGTTTAATTTTCTTTCAATAGCTTATTATCGAGTTTTCTTTATACATACTTACTTCTAATATTATGTCCATTAAATAAGATACGAATACCCGTCCATTAATTTCATATCAATAAATAATTTGGTAAAATAAAGTAATGTTTTAGAGACAGAGGCAACCACGAGTATTTCCATCATACAAGTATGTATTCCAATAAATGCTTGTTTTGTTCAGCAAAACTTCAAGATACCAACATAAAATAAACCACACCATTGATTTATATTTCACTTTGTATCTATCAACAAACAAAATAATCACCCTTTCTACTAGAAATCGTATACTCATTAGACCGGAAGTTGAAAATCTCAAATATCGTTATATTTGTATATGGAGACTTAAACTTTTACTAAAAAGTTAATGTTAAGTGGCAAGTACTCACTTATAAATCTCAGAGCTTATTTTGTATTTATAAGCTTTCCCTTTATTTTACTTAAGAATTTAATATGAATATTATTATGTTCATTATGTACTGGGTAAGTTTTAAGGGATAAGGGGGTAGCAAAATAAATTCTCTTAAGTGAGATAATATCCTTATATAAAAGTATAGTCCTTAATAAATTTTATGATAATATGTTTTCTTTGTAAATTACAAAAAATAATAAAGGAAAAAACAAAACAAAAAATTATCAAAGAAAATATAGAAAAGCAAAATAAAGCAAAAGTTTTTCTTTTGCCTCGTTTAATTACAGATTAGGTTTCATTTCACAATGGGGAGCATTAGCCGGTAGATATGCAGCATTATGTCCTCCAGGATGGCCATGGGCTCATCACAGAATGCCTTTTCATAGTCCAACACATGGTAAGCATAATTATTTATTATGTCTTCATTTCTATATTTGTATGACTTTTTTTAACATATATATTCTATAAATGTATGTAACAATGTGATTGTAATTACATATTATATCTCTTTGATGTTCATAGAATGGCAAAAATTTCAAAATTATTATATAAAATCTATTCTTTTAATTTTTGGTATAATTAAAACAGTAGAACAATTGATATTACTTGATATCTAAATACCGTGTCCAGTCGGTACCAGTTAATTTGATTTGTAATCGGAACACATTAATATTAATTATTACAAGTTATAATATACTCATAATATTAACAACAAGTATCAACATCATCTCAATGTTCAGTAAACAGGGGGAAATATAGCATATGAACAAATAAACGTCATGTGTTGATGTTTTCTAGCCAGTACACCTTCAGTTCCCTTCACATCTTACCACTATCTTCCCTATCAAATCCTATCAAATGCATATTTTGCGATATCGTTGACCAACCGCCACATGTTTATCGCACCCAGTTCCCACAATATTCACAAATTCGTAATTGGTAATGCATTTGGTCAAAAAAATTCTTAATATCATATGGACTGAAAAAGTCCGAACCTCACACATACATGGCGCTGATTGTCTTGCATTCACCTCATTAGTTAGTTATAAACCTTCAAAAGACAGCTGTCAAACTTTCATGACATTTTATTCATTAGTTTGTCAGTTATTGTGCAAAGAGTGGCACTACTTTTGTAATTTTCAAAACAATGGAAAAATCTGAATTTCGTATGTTGAAAAAGCATTAATTCTTGATGGGAAAAAATATCGTTCAAACGAAGTAATGACTGGAAAAGTGTTGTGGATACTCCGCTCCATCAGAAATACCAATAAAACATTGGTTTGGTTTTCTGATTTCAAACGTGGTTGTAGAGACAGCGATGATACAGAACACAGTGGACGCCCAAATGAGGCGGTAACACCAGAAAACATAAAAAAAAATCCACAAAACCGTTTTGAATGATCGTTTTGAAGTTGCGTGAGTTAGCTGATACCGTAAAGATTACAAAAGAACGTGTTGGCATTATATATTGCATGAGCATTTGTTCATGAGAAAGCTCTGTTCAAAGTGGGTACCGCGTTTGCTGACTGTTGACCAAAAACAACAGCATGTTGATAATTCTGAGCAGTATTTGGCCATGTTTAAACGTAGCAAACCGGAATTTTTGCGTCGATATGTTACAATGGATCCATTACTTTAGTCCGGAATCAAAACGATCGTCATCTGAGTGGACAACAACTGATGAACCTCGGCCGAAACGCCTGAAACAACATCAACCAGCTGGTTATGGCCTCGGCATTTTGGTATGCGCTTGGTATAATATTCATTGACTACCTGGAAATACCATCAACAGTGAATATTATATATAGCGTTATTGGAGCATTTAAAAGTCGAAATTGTAAAAAAAAAACGAAAAAATATGGCAAAAAAACAAAATTTGTCTCATCAAGAGTCACAAGTCAATCAAAAAAAAAAAATGGCAAAATTTCATTAATTGAACTTTGAGTTGCTCACGCATCTACCGTATTCTGCAAATTTGGCTCCCAGCGACTACTGTATGTTCGTAGACCTCAAAAAAATGCTCGCCGGTAAGAAATTTCGCTCTAATGAAGAGGTTATCGCTAGAACTGATGCAAAAGATATATCGTTCTACAAAAGTGGTATTGAAAGATTAGAGCGGCGCTGGAATGATTTTGTTGCTCTTAATGGAGATTATATTGATGAATAAAGCAAATTTTCAACGAAAAAAACCGCGTTTTCTTTGTTAGGCCCTGGCACTTTTCAGTATGTATCTAAAGCACCATATTAATAGCCGCACATTCAACTTTCTTTCTTTGTGTCAGCAGCGCACATACGTTGTCGTCACAGCCTGAAATCTTTAAGTCGTTTAGTTAAATCTCACCCCATATCTTGTAATACGTTGTTCACGTCAAAGATGAGTAACAACAAGAGTGGTAATTTATTCGTTTTTCTGTATTTTCATTATCCGCCACATGTTTATTGTACACTTCACATATACCACATAGATGATTGCTCCGTAATTGTAGTGGTGATGCTTTCCATCACACAATTAACACTGTACAAGTCTTTTCTAGTACTTTCTGTGTATATATATATAGTCAAGAATCCAGTATTTTTTTTTTCCAATAAATTTAAAACTATAATTTTGTTCTAAATATTCTTAAATGCTCAACCCTTTCTACACAATAGAGACTATTAAAAAGGAAAGCAAATGAACAACATATAATTTTATGTCATGCAATTTACTTAAAGAAGATTAAAATACGGCTTCCTCTTCAAAAAAAAACTAAAGACCCGATACAGAACGTCGTCGCTTTATTATGGTTTCCTTAAAAGCATTTATAAATTTATTTATTTATTACACAAAACGATTAAATTGAAACGAAGTTTTAGTACATATAAGGGAAATGTGTACAATGTCTCAGTTTTATGAAAATGAGAAAATCAGGAAAGTTATGAATTTAAGTGTAAATTTTATGTTTGGTGTGAAATTCTTGCTGGAATTGGATGTTCTCAGGATGAGGTAAATACTACATCTTGAATCCCTGTTCACATTACAGCTGTCACTGCTTTTGATAATATATTGATGAGTATCATCATATTATCATCTAGATTTTTGAGATGATAGAGTGTAACTATATGGAATTATTTTATTCATATACATTTTTCCTAAATACAACATATTAAAACATTCTGGCAACATTAAGTGGGTATATTTAGTATTTGTTTGCAAAACTGTGATGATTGTAATTTTACATTATCTAGAATATTTCAAAAATATCTAGTGGCGCTTATACGTACATCTGTCCAGCAGTAATCGGTAGAGAAATGTTTTGTGATATTAATGCTTAAATGTGATCAAATTGTTATTGCAAAATATTTGAATGAAATGAAGTTGCCTTAGGAATTGTTATCATATTTTTCAACCCTTATACGTATTGGTACAGTTAACAAGAGTAATGTATCGTTCTAAAATTTTAATCCATCGTCTAATGCTCACACTTTATCGTCCATGATATATTTTTATTTCAATCAAAAAGTGCTCAAAGTTATGATCTACTGTTACAGATATTCCGAATAGAGCATTTAATATTATAACGGTATTTTTCTATTAATATACAGTTAAAGACTCGGTAAGTTTTTGGAAGTAAAAAGACATATTTCAATTTTTTACCATTCCCAAAGACACTGACTCTATATCTCTATTTGTCCATGAACTATTTTTCCAACGAGTCTATATATGAAACCGTCCATGAGATATTTTTATTTCATCCTATAATATATACCTGCTTAATGTTATACTTTCCTGTTACAGACATTCAATTTAAAGAAAATGAGCATTAAATTTTCAGAAAAATTCATAATTTTATGACGGTATTTTTCTATTAATTTACAGTTAAAGGTTTTCGAAATGAATCGTACTAGTAGAAAGACACGTTTAGCTTGTTTAGAATTCCCAAAAACACTGACTCTATAACTCTAATCGTCCATGAACTATTTTTCTAGCGAGTCTATATATGAAACCGTCCATTAAATATTTTTATTTAGTCCAAAAAATATAACAAAATTATGCTCTCCTGTTACAGACATTTAAAATAAGCGAAATTTGATTTTTAACAAATGCAACAGTTTTTCATGTGACTCTATTATATGTGTGGAAACTAAATATACACTCAATTTATCATTTGGGGTTTTAGCCATTTTATGTCATTTCCTTTTTAAGTCTTTTTAAAATTAATTTAATTAAATTAATTATAATAATCTCATTAGTCTACTTGTATTTTTATACATTTAATCGTAGTGTATGTTCAAAAATAAAAGTTTGCATTTTAAATTAACTATACCCCATTGTCATAAAGTACATCAATGAATATGAAACCTACAAAATATATACACATAT
>JANSTX010047207.1:1715-12058 GCA_027564355.1 Penthetria funebris | reverse complement strand
GCTCGTTTTTTCAATGAACATACAGCTCTTAAACCTAATTTATATGCACACAATCTTAATAGTAATTTGTCACCAATTCCTTGTTCCAATCCATGATAACATTTTTGCAATGGTTTTAAATTTCTAATGAAATTACTAAAATCTTCTTGAACATATGGTGTTCGTGGTGTAACACCATGATCAGAAATGACACGATCATCTCTTGCTAAATTTCTACTTGGTAAACGTATCCAATCTAAATATAATTCATTTTCTAAATTTGTATTATTTTCTAAATCTGTTTCACGTAAATATGCATTTCGATGACGTGTATATCCACCAAATAATTCATCGGCCCCAGAACCAATTAACATAACCTGTTGAATTATTAAACATAT
This sequence comes from Penthetria funebris, assembly GCA_027564355.1. NCBI lineage: Eukaryota > Metazoa > Arthropoda > Insecta > Diptera > Pleciidae > Penthetria > Penthetria funebris. Next base: position 11,681 of record JANSTX010047207.1, on the reverse strand, counting down.
TTCTTAAAATGTAAATCAATTTTTATTTTTCATGAAATTATTGTTACCCTGCATGGACTGCTGTAAATTTTGCCATCACATATACCATTGCCTGATGCTGCAAACCACATTGCTGCGCCCAATGATTCATCTAATACACTAACTAATGGATATATTAAATGTGATATTCTTGAATTTAATAATTCATGTAAAGTTTCTCTTGTTACATTTATCTCAACAAAATTCCAATTTCTAAAAAAGTAATTTATTAAATTTTTTGAAACAATCAATTTTTTTTTTTTGTATTGAATATTCGTGAATGTTTTGACGTTTTAACATAGTCGAGTAAAAAACATTAATCACAAATATACCATCTACGATTGGAGTCAAAAATCATAAAGTCTTGGCTCTGACATTGCTAAATCTTAATGTTTACATTGTGTATTTATGAGTGTAAAAATAGCTTAATTGATATTCACATGAATTCGTAGTCAGTTAATTTTATTTAAATTCAAATTAATTATGGCAAATGGGATTGAAGAGACGAGAAGCTAAATTTATCTGTACCATCACAAAATGACACTAGAAAAAAATAAACACTCTAGAGATTAACGTATTCGTGAACTTATATTAAATTAAAGAATAATGTCAATCAAACTGATGTGATAAATAATTTAATAATTTGCATAGCACTGAGGTCAATTATAAACTTATATACCAGACGAAGGATACTTGAAAAGATGGGAAAGATTGTGTACAAAAAAGTGAGACAATACATACGAATAAATATAAACATAAAAAATAAAAAATTGAAAAAAAAAATTACCTATTCGGACACATTGTTTTTAATTCACTTAAACTTTGTCGTGCAGAAATTCTATCTGGTGTATTATAATCAATCGATTGTTGAGTTTCATTTATTATTTTATTGCCCATTGCTTTTGGTCTTCTAACCTTTTCAAATGATACATTTAATAAGTCAATAGCGTCATTTTGAGATACATATTTATCGGCAAGTACAGCTAATAGAGTACAATCAATACCGCCAGAAAATAAAATACCAATTTTTGTATGATCACAATTTTTCTGCTTCTTTTCCAAACACAATTTACAATAGGCTTGTGTTGTTTCAATTCTTTCTTTAATGGAGTTCCGAAGATATTCCATTGTAATATTACAAGTATGAAAAACATTCGTATTTTCTAATAAATAATTAAATATATTTTCAGCATTATTAATTCCTGTAAAATTATTTATAATTTCTTTAAAATTATAATTATATTTTAATTTAAACTGATCGTTAGTTGATGTAGCCGTACTAGCGGTGGTGGTGGCGGTGTTGGTGGCGGTGTTGGTGGCGGTGTTGGTGGCGGTGTTGGTGGCGGTGGTGGTGGCAGTGTTGGTGGTGGTGTACAACCAATTTGGATTTAATGCTTTATTAATATTTATATTATCCATAAAAAATGTTTCTAATAATTGAAATTGCTCATTTAGTATTGAATGAGCTAATAAATCTTGCCATGGATGTAATTCTAATTTTATTTTATTTAAATCATAAATATAAATGCCTAACGGTGGCAATTCAATAAATGTATTACCATTTTCATATTGCCTTTCTAAAATTAATATTTTGAAATTATTAAAATTTTAATTTTAATTTCTTGTATAATTTACCGGCAATGCTGGTTAAAGTGATGATAAGATTATCAGAACTCTTTCCTAATAGTAATGAATTTCTACCCAAAGAATCTCTCATAAAATATAAACGATTAGTTTGTCTGTTATAATAGATGATACTGAAAGGACCTTTTAAATGTTTAAAAATATTTATCAAATATTCATCACATGTAGAATTATCGATTTGATTTATAAGCCATTCAGTATCACTTTCTGTACGACTAGATGATGGTTTTGAAAATATATCACCATTTAATAATAAAATATGGTTTTCGGTAGCTATTGGTTGTGGACAAAAACATTCTTCACCTTGTTGCCATAATACATTACCAATAAAATATACTGATTGATTGGATTGTGATGTTACGGTAATAGATGATGTATGATCAGGCCCACGATTTTTAAGTAATTGATGTAAATTATCTGTTATCTATAAATAGGATATATAATATGTATATTGATATTAAAATTTAATTATAATTTATACCTGAAATTTGTCTAAATTTGACGATGGCTGAGCAATTGTGCACAAAATTCCACACATATTAAATAAACAAATTGTTTATCTAACAGATAGAGAATTAAGATATTCTGTAATGATATATATAATGGATATATTAAAGGTGGTAATAATTTAAAATATATATAATATGATTTCTTTTCTTTTTCCCATCAAACGTAAGGACATTGATTATAAACCACAATAACGGAAATTCATGTCGTCTACAGAAATTAAATTTTAAATTCGTCGCGACATATTTTCCTAGATCAAACAGAATGATCATCAGTACTGTAGATCTAAACATTTTTGTAGAGACTCTTCTGCATTATATTCGATTATTCCTGGATGACGATCTACATACAAGACATTCTCTGATAAAATGTCTTCAATGCGTCTTTCACTTTGGCGGCCCAAACAGTTAGATTACTGCCTCTTCTTAATTAAAACTCCGAGCTATCTCGACGTTTTCGTTGTGAATTCAGACTACAGACACTAACCGATATTAAATCAATAATGAAATAGATCAACTTATGAGAGCCATTCTCCATATAGACAAACGTTATGACCTACCGAAGATGATAATGATGAAATTGAAAAACAACCAATTGGACACTTAAAATTAGTGATATTCTGCTTCAAATGTGTCTACAACATCAAGATATAGTAGTTATATGCTTTATAGTTAATTCTATCAATACAAACTGTAATTCGGGACAAGAGTATGATAAATAACACTTTTTAAAATTATCTGTTACATACAATAGGAAGAGGAACACACATATTTCTGGCTTTTTATTCTATATCGTCATAATTAACTGAATACCTCGTGTCGTAACTGGTGCCAAGAGGTCGATCAGGAGACCAGAGTTGAATGTAGCCAATCTGCAAGGTGTAGCAAATACGACGCTGCAGATGTATTGAAAGAACTCGCACACAGAATGCTAGTAAGGCAGGTTATAAAACTCCATGAGAACAAAAAAAAAAACATTGCAAAATATAATAGCAAAATACTTACTCAGCGTGTAATTAATATTGACAACAATATAATTAATTTGTATTAATAATGTGTTTTCTTGTAATTAAATTAAAATATAAATTTTGTAAACAAAACAAAACACAGGTATAAAGTTATTGCAAAATATTCATTGAATTTGTGTGCTTTCGTTTACGAATGCATTTTTGCTAGTACATTTTTATTGAACAACAAAATATTCAATACATGAACGTTGTTTTGATATGTCGAATGCACGCGTACAATTGACGATGTTTATAAATGTCAAATTGGAAATTGGTATTTTCATAACCTCAACATTTGTGGAAGTGGAAGAACGTGTAAAACATAACTATAAAAATAAATATTAATTTTTATTGTTATAAATAAAATAGAATAGTTTTAAAATGGTTAAGAAAAAAATTGACAATAGAATTCGTGTTATGATTGAAAATGGTGTTAAATTAGGACATAGAACATTGTTTATTATTGTGGGTGATAAAGGCAGAGATCAGGTTTGTTTTTTTTTCTTTTCTTAGGCTTGTTGGCTTATAAACTCAACTTAGCCTTACAATTTTTTCCCACGTACACACACTATACAGTACAAACCCGAAGCCTCTAGTCCAATGTAAATGTTTCAATAATAAATAATATATACAAAAATCATACTGTTCAACCCGGTTCCCAGTTTTTATAATCAACTAAAAGTAACAAAAAACCAATTTTCTCTTGATCACTGCTTTTGTTAATACTAACGTCCCAACATAAACAGAATAAAAGCATTGTAAAAATAAATATATCAATTTAATCTTAATTTTCACAGAATTCTCATTTATGACATCCAAAAACAATACACATTTTTGTTTTTCGTATTCTGTTTGTTAATATACGAGTATGTAGCGGTAGGGTGTACAAGCAGAAAACAAAACAAAATTATATTATGCTTCGTTTAACTTATTAGTAATTTATATGCACTTAACTCTACTCAGGATAGAAATGTTGACCAGAATAATAAAGTTCTGTTCACATTGTCTGAATACGTTGACTTTTAAAAGTAAAAGTGGAACAACATTTACCAATTTTCTTCTGGCTATAAATATGTTCAAAATGTTTGTATTTTATTTTTAATTACAGGTACCAATCCTATATGATATGCTGACAAAATCATCAGTAAAAGCCAGACCAACTGTTTTATGGTGTTATAAAAATAAAGATGAGGCAATTTCAAAGTAATATAAAAGATTATTTCAATATTATCAATTTTTTTATTGAATTTGTATTTTTATTTTTAGTCATGGAAAGAAACGTGCAAAGAAAATACAAGCCGGTAAAATTGATGTAAATGAGGCCGATTTATTTGATACATTCAGAATATCGACCACAATACATGGTCGATATTATTCTGAGACACATGCAGTATTAGGTACAACCTATGGTGTATGTGTATTACAGGTAATTATTTATATTAGAACAAAATTTTATCAGTTGATATTAGTATCGGATTGTAGTCAATAAATATACAATTTAAGTTTGCATTATTTCCTTCGTCATTAAGTATTATTAGTAGGAAATAAGTATTTTATTATTTTTTTAGGATTTTGAAGCATTAACACCAAATCTATTGGCACGAACAGTTGAAACAGTCGAAGGTGGTGGATTAATTATTCTATTATTGAAAACAATTAATTCATTAAAACAATTGTATACAATGAGTATGGATGTTCATAAACGTTATCGTACCGAAGCACATCAAAATATTACTTGTCGTTTTAATGAACGATTAATATTATCATTGGCCGATTGTAATCGATGTTTATTAGTTAATGATGATCTTACAGTATTGCCATTAAGTTCTAAAACAGCAAATGTAAAATCTATAGATGTAATTAAATTGTTCATTGATTTTTATTATTATAATTTAAATATCATATGATTTTACGTATAATTTTAGATTGACAGTGAATATAAATCACCAAATAATTCATTATTAGTTGAACTTAAAGAGAATCTTAGGGATACACCACCGGCTGGACCATTGGTTAATCTTTGTAAAACATATGATCAAGCAAAAGCTGTAGCTCAATTTATAGATGCATTAGCTGAAAAACAATTAAAGTATTTAATTATTTTATGAAAACAAAAAAAAAATTAAAAATGTATTTTTTTTTTGCCACAATTAATTACTTTCATAGACCACCAACATCTTTAACAGCAGCACGTGGTCGTGGAAAATCAGCAGCAATGGGACTTTCAATATCGGCTGCTATTGCATTTGGTTATGTTAATATATATGTAACATCACCACATCCAGAAAATTTGATAACACTCTTTGAATTTGTGCTAAAAGGTTTTGATGCTCTAGAATATCAAGAACACATTGATTATACCATTATACGGTCGACAAATCCCGATTTTAAAAAAGCAATTATAAGAATTAATTTAACACGAAATAATCGACAAACAATTCAGTATATTTCACCAACTGATACACATCTATTAAATGCTGCCGATTTATTAGTTATTGATGAAGCAGCCGCTATACCATTATTAAGTGTTAAAAAAATGCTTGGACCATATTTGGTATTTATGGCATCCACAATAAATGGTTATGAAGGAACGGGTAGATCATTAAGTTTAAAATTAATATCACAAATACAAAAAGAAAATAATGCTCCAATGCCGGTAATTTGAATTTAATTTTATTAACAGACAAAAAAAAAAAAAACGGTTGAATGATTTCTTCTATTTTTATTATTATTATTATGCAGATTAAACTAGACGAATCAATTCGATATCATCCAAATGATCCGGTTGAATCATGGTTAACATCACTATTATGTTTAGATACAACCAATGTACAACAATTAAATTCTGGTTGTCCAATACCAGATGCATGTGAATTATATTATATAGATCGAGATGCACTATTTTCATATCATAGAGCTGCTGAAACATTTTTACAACGTCTCGTTTCAATTTATGTTTCATCACATTATAAAAATAGTCCCAATGATTTACAAATGATGAGTGATGCACCGGCACATCATTTATTTTGTTTATTAGGTTTGTCAATTGTGTTAGTATATTTTTGTGAAATTATTTTATAAATTTTATTTTTTTTTTTTTTTTAAATTTAAAATTTAGGTCCAATTTCACAAAAAACTTCTTTGCCCGAAATTTTAGTTGTTATTCAAGTTTGTTTAGAAGGACAAATATCATCAAAAACAGTAACCGATTCTTTGGCACGAGGTAGAAAAGCATCTGGTGATTTAATACCGTGGAATATATCTGAACAGTATAATGATAGAGATTTTCCAAAATTGTCTGGCGCCAGAGTTGTTAGAATTGCTACACATCCGAATTATCAAAGGGTATATGAATAAAATGTTTGTTGTTTTTTTCTTTTTACTTAATTTTAATCAAATTGTCTATTTTTTTTTTATAGATGGGTTATGGTAAAAAAGCATTACGATTGCTAAAAGATTACTATTCTGGAAAATTTACATCACTGGATGAAAACGACGAATGTGAAGGAGAATCTGATGAGGATAATGGTTTGTATATTTTATTATTTTTTTTTTTGTTTTAAGATATCGTTTAGTTATTAAATGTAATGTCACTACTTTCCATCTTTCTGTTCTGTTGGAAATAAAAATCATTCTACAGAAAGATTTCGGAAGCTTCAAAAATGAATAAACGTTTTTATTAGAAGCCATTATGTTAAATAGTATGCAAGCATATTTATATATCATAAACTCTTCTTAGAATTCCTAGTTTTTTTTCTCTTCATATTAATATTATTTATTTTAGGTATTGAAAAAATAGACGATGAAAATATTGGACTGTTAAAAGAAGAGATTATACCAAGAAAAAAAATACCAACATTATTGAAAAGATTAACTGAACGTAAACCAGAGAAATTAGACTATATAGGAACATCGTATGGATTAACTGGTGATTTATTAAAATTTTGGAAATCACAAAAATTTGTTCCAGTCTATTTAAGGTGATGAAAAAATGAACACAATAATGCGTGTGGGAATGACTAATTTTTTTTTTTTTTTTGTTTTATTTTGTAGTCAAAAATCAAATGAACTAACTGGTGAATATACAGTGATTATGATTTCATCTATTAACGTTGAAAAAACAAATACAAAAGATTGGCTTTCAATGTATTTTTATGATTTTAGAAGAAGAATCTTAAAATTATTAGGAAAAGCATTTAAAGAATTTACAACAGGTTTAGCATTATCTTTAATAGATAATAAATCAGTTTTATTAAAATCAAGCGGTTAGTAAAAAAAAAGAAGCATTTTAAAGTAAATATTATGTTTTCGATTAGATTATAATATCATAATTATATCAGATTGATGTGATCGATGGTTAATTGTGTGTATATGTTGAATTTCTGATCAAATATAGAAATCAGTGTCAAAGTGTCTATTAATTAATTTATGCTACTGTCATCATTGAAAAATGTGCAAAAAATATTAGTATGCTTTCGTTTTGGCATAATATTTGCTACTTAATGTTTTGGATAAAGGTACAGGCAGGTGACAAATATGCTGACCGACAAACATCTCTTACTTTATCCATTTTAACACTTACTAAGTGTCACTATTAAATTGATTACGATTTATGTAAATAATCGCAAGTGTAATCGGATGATGAACTAAAAATGTGCGGTCCATCAATATTGTGTTTGTTGACTGGTTAAAAACAAAATTTCTTAACATCAAAGTACGTAGTTATGTTAGTGATTATTTATGCACTACTCTTCCGAAATATTCAAATTGAAATATTATATTTGATCCTATATTCTCTAGTTGGTAACTCTGAAAGTTTGTTTTTGTTGCTCACATTTGAAATTACATAATGTACAGATCAAAATCATTATTGACTAATTACCAAATGAATGATCGATTAATTGTAATCATTAAATTAAAAATATTTATTTTTTTTTTAGAACTTACGCAATCACTTTTGGATACATATTTTTTACCACACGATATGCAAAGGCTTGAATCGTATTCAAAAAATCAAGTTGAATATAGATTAATTTTAGATTTAATTTTTGATATAGGCCAATTATATTTTCAAGGTAAAATATCCGATCTACAAATTGATGCATTACAAAAGGTAAGAAAACATAGAGAGAAAAAATATTACTACAATTAATAATGTGATGTCAATTAATTTGTATTTTTAGGCAATTTTACTTGGCATTGGATTACAAAATAAAAATATCGATAATTTAACAGAAGAATTTAATATGCCGGCTAATCAAATATTAGCAAAATTTTACGATTGTATGAAAAAATGTTCAAGAAAATTTCATTCGGTTATGGAATTAAATGTTGAACAAACAATGCTAAATGAAAATCAATTAAATACTGGTAAAACATTTTTACCAACCGTACAAAGTTTAGCTGATGATTTAGATGAAGCGGCAAAGGTATATCAATAATTGTTCACTATTAAATGTATATAGAATTGAAAGTGTTATTTTTCTGAGAACCAAACTACTACTATGAGTTTGATTAAAATTTTTGCTCTATGTATTGGCAGAGTGGTATTAACTAGCCGGTCATACAACGCATAATTTAAATAGTAAAGATTTGGAATAATTCAATACTTTGGATTTGAACAATCAATCTTAAACTGAATCGGAACTAACTAATATCCTGCAATTTTTATAATTTATTTGTATGAATATCAGTTACGTTTTGTTTTCACAAAATATATTTATATGATCATAAAAGCTAGCACATTTTTTTTTCCTCTTGGATTTTTCCTAATTTGTGTTATCATAATATTTTGTTAAAAATCTGTTTTGATATTGACATTTTATTAGACTACAGCTCTTCACATATTTCCCAATGGTGAACGCTGCCAATTATAATATATGAGTTGCTTATAATTAAATTATTTATATGATAACTGAACCAATGGACAAATGTATCAATACATTACGGGATATTTTTCATAATTTATATATAAATATTTTGTTGTTTGCCCGTAGATTTTAGAAAAGAAACAGAAAAAAGAATTAGAACGTTTGAAAAAAGAAAATCTTAGTTCATATGCAATTAAGGGAACACCAGAAGAATGGGGTAAAGCTTTAGCTAATACTAAATCATCAATTATATCAATTAAAAGGTAATATTTAGATAAATGTAATTTATAAAATTCATTAATAAAAAAATTATTATATTTAGTGGCGAGAAGAGAATTGGTGAATCAGGCAATATTATTGGTTTGGAAGAACCGTCGAATAAAAAGAGGAAACTAAAGAGAAATAATTTAAAAAAATAGATTTATACATAATTATTTATGTACAGTAATTTTAAAATTGTACATAATATTTATGTACTACTATAGTTAGACATAAAGAAGACCCCTGTGCAATTGCACATATATAATTAATATCGATTACATTTCAGTTTCTTTTATTTTCATAGATAAATGTTAACTATATCGTGTTTAATGTAATATAGATGTGAATTATGTTTTTTTTTTTTATTCAATAAAAATTAATTATATAAATTTAATATCTGATTTTATTGTGGAGAAACTTAGATATTTAGTCAACGGTAAGCCGTTTAAAGGTATCCTGGCATTGTTGACAGTTCTTTTTCAATTTATGGCACTTGTTGGCAATTCGATCATCATCATGTCAACCATTGGGTACACCATCGATACATAATATGAATACACGTTTTGGTAAATAATTTCAACACTCCCCACCCGACCGACAGTCTCCGGTTGGGAAGTATCGCATGTCAATGTAAAATGTAAAATCTAAATGGACAAATTG
>JANSTX010047206.1:12625-28803 GCA_027564355.1 Penthetria funebris | reverse complement strand
AAATATATATATATTCCTATGTAGTTTTATTGTACATATATCAAAGTGTGGACAGATGAATTAAATTAGTGTACACCTATATCACGCACATAAAATGTCCTATTAATAATTTACACAATATTTTCGGTATATTTTTTGACCAACCAATTCTATGTATACTCAGACTCTATATAAATACAAAGTATCAGATATTTCTAGGATTCAAAATTAATTATCCAACGCCATAGACGAATGTAATGACTGACTAATATTTAGGTTATTAAACCCATGTAATATCATAACTACTTATTTTGCTGTTGAGGTTTATTCAATAAGTTTACAAATAAGATCTGAAACCAATATTTTTGGAACATTTTTTGGACATCATAACCACCAGACATAATTCTTCCAATTTCAATATTTGTTTAATTAATGTAAATGTTTTCTATATATCTTTTTTTTAAATTTTAGTTTATTATTATGCATTTATATCTTTTGATTAACTTGTATAATTTGCCAGATATTAAAAATATTTTAATATCTTCTTCCTTGTATACTTGTTGTTAAAGATTTAAATCTTTTAAATTGTGTGCATGCAACTAACATTTTTCATTTTATATTCTGTAATATTATAGATTTTATTAAATACATAGTTTAATATATATATATAAAGCTAAATAAGGGTTATTTTTTTATATTCACCATATAAACCATATATTCAAATCTGTTTGACTTGCATTTTGTTATCTTGAAACTAGGACATAAATATCATTATATGAATGTGATGTTATACAAGATTACAATTCATAACTTGATCAATGTCAATGCCTGATTTGATGATTTCAAAGTACAAAAAAAAAAATGATAACGACGAAAGATAGTCTAACTCATGTTTTTATATTCTTATGATCATAAATCTCTATGGATAGAAATGTGTCATGATTGATAAATGGAATTCGAACACAAATCAGTGTGTGTTTTTGTAAAATTTTTTGCGAAATGACTTTCTAAGTAAAATATTTTCATAAATTTTTATTTGTGCTTAAACTCTAATAATAAAACTATAAATCTATTTAAATCTCTATGTACATTAAAGATGAAATTTCATTACATTGCTAATGCACATTTCATAGTGGAAAGATTCTTATAAAATTATATTAAAATATATTTAAAAAATAAATGCAATCAAATGATTGCCCGTTCATTTAACTACTCTGATCCCATAAAATTTAATTGTATCATAAATTTACTATTCTATTTACTGCCGACAATTGTAAATTAATTAATGAAACTATAACTATCTAAGATATTAATGGTTTATTCTTAAAATTGTTCATATTACCTTCATTTGCGTAGGTGTGTCTTATTCATTTAATGTTTTATTGAAATTAAAATAATTTATAATTTTACTATCTTATCTATGGAAAAATTTAATTTATGTTTAATAAATTGTTATTTATTTAACATAATTTAATTTCGGTTTACTCGTAGTGTAAGAAAGACCAGCAGCACCATTTGTGATTTACATAAAATATAGTTTTTCAGAAACGTGTGGAAACGTATTTGGAATTCATTATTATGTCGAACCTGGCCACGTAAAATATCATTGTATATGTAACAGAATAATTGCTATCGCTTTTGAGCTGTGGTCAGCGAATTCAAACACCGGTACTTATCTAGTCTCTTTAACGATGATCATTGACAAAAATATATTTTAACTATCAAATTTTTTGGTGAATGATTTATAGTATATATTTCAGAAATTCAACATTCGTGTACATAATTAAAACTATATTCTTGACAATTAGCACATGTAAATAAAGCAAGGTTTGATCAATTCGTATATGTTATTAACACCTTTCTTTAATAATTATATCAATTATTATTAATTTTAATCAATAAATATACACTTTATTTGTATATAGTGCGTTATTACAATTATTATATTTTATATATATATAGCAATAATGAAGAAACAATTAAACAGCATAATGATGAAGAACATGTTGTACCACCAAATTTAACTGATTTTATTCAAAAATCTGTGGAAAATGAAAGTAAAGAGTTTTTAAATTTATCCAAAAAATATCATGTGTGTAATAAATGAGTTATTAGAAAGCATTTTAAAACAAACAAAACTATCATCGAACCCATTGAACACTTTAAATGTTACAACTATATCTGCAATAGAAATAGATAAAAATCGTAGTGAAGATAAAACTTCAAGTTTTGCTTCTGCAACTGAAGAGGAAAAACTAATATTAAATCAAATGAAAAAACTTATTAACGTTATTAACATAATTATAAATGAACTATTTAACTTCAATTATGAAAATGCAATTTAGTGATATAGATATTAATAATCAGAAACTATCAAATGTGTCAAATGATTATACATTGAATATTCCAATTCAAAAACAACAATCATCAATTAAAAATATAAATGATAAAATTGTCGAACGGGATGGTGTGACGATTAATGACGAAAACCTATTGAAAATAGTTAATTATGGTAAATGAATATATGTGAACTCAAATACTTCTTAGTTTAATTAAGAAAATATGTTCAGTAATGTAATATGGGGGCCGTCCGAAATCATTAGAGCCTCAGAGAGTTACGACTCGTATTCGTAAATTTTCAGCTACGACCTCTTTTTCATTAGACCAACTATTGAATTATGGATTATCTTGTCGAGGATACCACCAATGCTAGGACATCTTCAATTGTTTTTTTTTTTTTGACAATGATGGTGCAATGCCTTTAACCGTTACTCAAGGATGCAAGGTACATTTATCTTGTTCCATTGTTTTGGTCATATTGCCAAGAGGATGGCTAGTCTGATAAGTATGTTTACTTTAGAGTCTAATAGTCCATTCTATTCTTAAGAATCTAGAATTCCGTATTAGATATAATTTAAAATTACGATTTATTACCGGCTTTTAGTGTTGCTGATGCATAATTTTATTAACTGCAACCGAAATCATTTTTCTGGTAATAAAAGCTTTTTTGAATCTGAATTTTTGCTGATTAAGTAGTGTATTCTAATCTGTAAAACATGGTGTAGGAATCGATAATTATTTTTTTTTATGTAATTTTTTTCTCATTGCATGTTCTTACTCGTGAACCCCTTTTTACTACTTATATTACTACATACTATTTTGTTTAAAAAATTTAGATAATGAATCACATATAAAGGAAGAAGAGAACCCATTATCGTTAATAAAATTACAATCTAATAATTATTTCCGAATTCAAAAAAATGAAAAACTTTCAAATGATATAAATTTGTTTGAAGTAAAGTCTAATGAGGATAATCAAAATTATTTATATAACAACTGCAATTTAAATTCATTAAATCACAAATTACAAAATTTTAATAAAACTATTGAGAAACAGAATAGACATGAAAATGTCAATTATATTAAAATTGAAGAAAATGTTTCTAATGAATATGCCGTCAGTAATATTTTCAATCAAAATCTAATATCGATTACGGGACTGAATGAGGATAACGAGATGAATGAAAATAGAAATAATAAACTCCATGATACGAATAGTTATTATAAAATCCCTGATTTATATGACAAATTTTGTAAGTTTATTGAAATTATGAGTAATAATAGAAATATTAAGGAAATTGTATTGATCATTAGTCCCGAAAGTGTAACACTTCATAATTTTGTAGAAATTCATATATTTGATAAAGAAATTGGAACTAAAATCAATCAATTTCATATTCATTCAAATGAATTTCAGATGATTCAGGGAAATCATGATTTCAGTAACAAATTTGTATTAAAAAATAATTCAACAATTGACACAAGTAGTGATGCTATTTTGCAGAGTATTGAAATTAATGGTGTTAATAACAATTTTAGCATAATAATGAAACTATTGAAAATTGGTAGTGAACAATTATTAACTCAGGATAATATTACTGAGTTATTTAAACGAGCTGCCTATAGTAAACTTAAAATTAAACTATTTACGAATAATAGTCTACAATCAAAATATATTATATGTTACTTAGCACTTAATGATGATGATGACGTTGATGAATATCATGGTATTATCGGTTCAATAACTGTTGAAGAGATTTTTGTAAAGCAATTTATTATTGAAAATTATGTATTAGCAAATGATTTGAATTTATTGATGGATATCGATAATATGGTTCCTGTTCAATAAACATGTATATTATTATTATTATATAACAATATTAAACTATAAGAAAATTTTGATTTATATGTTTTTAATGATCATAATGTGGTTATTTCGTACATTGTACATCAGACACATGATGATGCATTAACAGTTTTTGCATCAACCTGGAATATTTAGCATCCCACTGAACTCCATTCATTCTGGATGATGATATAATTTTTCAACGCTGATATTAATTCTTCTAATATCATCATCTTACTCAAATATAAATAAATTTACATTAATTCGTTTCATATAAATTTGCATTGTTAATATATGCTCTTAAAATTTACTAGCTAAAGGAATAAATGTAGGTAATACGAGTATAGGTGCCAATAAGTAATGATATCAGTAAAATTAACAAAATTGACAAATCTTAAATATTTTATATTATGTATTGACTATAATTATTCCACTGCGATATCATTGATCAAAAATGCCTGCATCTATGACCAATCCAATTCTATAAGATACTTTCTACGATGCAAGATTCTGCATTGCGATTCATGGTAAAAGTCACGTATCATGTTCATTGATTTAAGATATTCCATTTATGAATCGCGTGGAATTAAATCTATCGAGCGCTTGTTGAAGTCGACGAACTCTATGTATCGGTGGTGGTCCGTCGACTAAGAGAACCACAGAACTTAATATTCTACAACGTAAAGAAGTAATAAGTGAACTTGCGACCAGGGAGCTATAAAAAAAATACATGTGACAAAATGGCATTGATACAAATAATATGCGTAGCGTGAAGAATGCGAAGATATGCCTATACATATTATGAATAACTGAATACAATAGGTACTCCTACATTTTTCCATTTTTACATGAGCAATTTAGTTAATTATTTGCATATTTATTTCATTTCAATCTACGTATAAAGGTATAAAAATGTTTGCATAAAATTTTCGAACTAATTAGGCATAATGATAGATCGTTGATCACAGTTATACATTTTACCGATAATGAATCTCCATAAGTAGCAAAAAAAAAAAAAATGTGAATAAATTACGATTAGAGTTTTTCGTGTGCTGAATATTTCTATACAAGCAAAAAAAGTTTATATCGAAATGCTAACTATCTACGATGCCTCCCCTTAGAAATAAATGGATATATGTAAATGTAAGAATTTGGATACGGTGAGCATACTCAACGCTGATTATAATAATGGTATAAATATGAGACCAACAATTTTTAAAATGACCACTGCTAACTGGTAATCTGGAAATGAGAAGTTAAAAAATGCTTATATAATAGTATTTAAGTAATTTCCAGAAAGATATAAGTAAGCTGATAAAGGTTCTGAAATTTTAGGCAGGTGCATCATAATTGCAAATACTGTAATTATACTGTAATATAGCAAAAAGCTGACAACTGCTGATATTTTTGCTATCAAAACTGGGAATCTAGTTCAGGGTATTTAATTTCCTAAAATAATCCATGATTGAGGTTATAATATTCAATTTAGCCATAATCAAGTTATGCTTAAACTTATTATTATCATACAAAATGAACTAAAGTGTATGAAAAATAAACTAATAAAACATTTAATTTTGTGAAATTGACTTGTTGTAATTTGTGTTGCGGTCAAATAACGTACATAGTTAACATACTCGTATATATATATTATATTGGATGTCGATATGCTTTCATTTTGTAATTTAATTCTATGTTATTCCCAAAGTAAATCGTTTTTATTAACCTTCCTTCTTATGATAAGATATGTGTGCGGTTATTGGTATGGGATTTATAAGACGAAAATATCCTTTTTATGGTATACTCATGTATACGAGAATATATATATATACTGATATTCCTTTTACTTTGTTTACGACAGCGATAAAATTGCAAAGTTTATATTATGTCGTTAGTCTTTTTATTTTGTTTTCTTTATTTTTTAATAAAAGCTAGTATATTCGTAATAATATCATACTCGTATAATGTGTATAGGATACTTAACAAATTTATACAAGTTCGAAGAATGGAAAAATTAGCCTTCGTCACAGGTTCACATTTAAGCCATTAACTTCTATAGGGAATATTTCACAAATTACGTGTCATAAATACAGACATCTATTAGGATAAGTACGAAAACAGAGTTCTCGTAAGTATGATAATAATTCTGTGGTTATATTCTTGTAAACATCATTTATCCATTGATTTAATCATTGCTAAACAACTAATGCCTAATATTTTACGTAACCAGTGCCATCAAGGTCTGTTATCTATATATCAAATTACTAGCCTATACAGAATTCCGGTTCTTCAGTTTATTAGTTGGAATGGTGCCCTAAATATTAACACTGCTATCTTTGAATCTATTATATTATTATTGTCTATCTGTTTACTCAATATTCCGAATTTTATATTCTCCAACAGAATTCCAAAAGTTTGCACAGTACTATGTTATGAATGAGCTCTTGTACTGGGATCATATTATCAAATGTCCTCTTTATTATTCTCGAAAGTATCTCATTTTCACCGCCTCAGCGTCTCTTCGTGTTATTCACAATGTCGACTAGTCGAAAAACATGACAATTCATTGATGACTTATATCATGATCCGAATTATCGGTGACATTGCATGAAGGTATAGATTGATTAATTTTGATGATAGTCGACTACTTCGTCAAAATCATTCTCATTTAAATCCTGTGATCAATAGTTAAAAACAGTAGCAATTAATATTATAATCTAGACTATATAGCTAGAATAAAACTGAAATGGTAGAAGATCAGCATGCAGAATGCGATTTTATAATTATATATTGTCAACATATTCCAAATATATACCAATTAATATTACAGAATAATTTTCAATAGATCATACCAATTTATTATTTTTATAAATTACATTTCAATTGGAATCTCACTAATATCTGAAATGATTTTGAATCTGTCTGCTAATTTTTGATTTGTCTTGAAAATATGCCAAATTTTTGAATAATTTAATATAACAGATCCAAGATTTTCATTTGTAAAAGTAACAAAATCTAAAATACAATCAGGATTATCAGTATGTGTTGTAGGTCGAGTATAAATTGTGAAATTATATTGAATTGCAATATTAAATAAATGCTCCAAAGCTGGATTATATTCTCCATGCATTTGCTGCTTTTCTTCTGTACCGTCATTATCATTTTCAAATGAAAAATAAGAATCATCAGAAGATTCACTAATTGTATCGTTTTCAATCACTTTAAATGGAACACTGCCCATAATAAATAAAATTTGCATATTTTTTAAAAAGCCAGTATTAATAAGTTTCTCGAAATTTTTTGACGTTGAACTAAAATTTCCCAATTGCATGCCATTATGTCGATCAATAATTTCAATTTTATAATTTGAATTTTTAAAATCGTTTTCATATTCAGCATGAACAACAATTATAAGTATCTCGTCATCAGATCGATGATTTTTTAATGAAACAATAATTTTAATTAAATCATTTATTGGAATATCTTCATTTAAATTCATTATTCGATTTGTTGAACCAAAATTGGTTTTAGTAATTATATCTTGTAGTTGTGATAACTTTGTATTTTGATGCATTTGCTTACTTTTTATTTCTTTTTCTGAGCAACTTTCATTTAATTTACATCGTATTTGGGTTTTCCTTTTAAAATCACTATTTCTTGCTATTGCACCTTTTTGCCTAAATTTCTCGTCAATATCTTCTAATTCTTTATATGAACAAATATCATGCATTGACGAAAATATATCAATATCTGAAGGAGTATTGAAAATTCTCTTAGTTGATGGTATCTTTGTGATGACACCTTCATTTGATTTGTTTCTGGTAATATGTTTGTTCTTCAATATTGTTCTAGAAACTGTGTCTGATTTTACACCTGTAAAATGATGATATTACTCAATAAAATGTGTGTCCAATTTTGAAGAAAATAAACAAATGTTTATTTAATTAATTTATAAGTAATGTAAATTACCTGACATAATCTGAGATGGTTCATTCATTTTGCAATAATCGACGTTTTTAAGTAAATTACAATTTCTAGGAATTGACATTTCTTCTAAATTAGTTAACTGTTGAATATCCTAATATGTAAATATAATTTTTTAAAATTGTTCTAGTTATATTTGATTATAGGTCGGACAAATAGGTATGATAGGTTTAAGAAATGTAGATACAAACTGTGGCATGTGTGAATCAAGTAAAATAACTTGACACCCGAAATGTTGATAACGTGCAGTTATTGGATCTCCAGGATATTTAAAATTTTCTATACCCTTAACAAATGTTGTATTTGAATTTTTATAAAAATTCTAACGTTCGTCTGATACTAAATTAGAAACAAAAAAATATGCATAGATGCTCATAATAACATATACTACTTTATATAGTATTACTTATGTTATCTCACAGTAGTATTTTATGTAGTATCAATGGTAATTGTTATGTTGCCTCACGGTAATACTTATGTGATTTCACTGTAATAGGTTACGAAAAGTATACAAGTGATATGTTATTTGGGAAAAATACGTTTTCTATTCCCTGAAGCAAAACAAGAGGTAAATTTGAATTTTTAAACACCACCTAACGTTCCTAATAGAATACGAAAATTATTCATTAATGCTGCTTAGTAGTAAATATACGTTTCTGATCGCCTGATACTATTTTTATTTTAATTTTATTTTTTATGCATGGATACTCGTAACATACTACTTATGTTGTTTTACGGTAATACATATGTAGTCTACCGGTAAAACTTAAGTAGGCGCACAATAATGTTTGTGTGGTCTAACAGTCTTAACTTATGTGATCTTACGGTAATGGTAATCGTTAACTTGTCTCAACGGTAATAAGTTACAAAAACTATTCAAATGTGGCACTTATTCTGCTTTAGATAAATTGATTAGTTGGAATGTTTAGACTTAAATATTTGAATAACAATTAATTTTATTAATACCTTAAAAACAATTGGTTTTTTCGATTGAGTTTCAATATTATCACCCAATTCATGTACATTAAGTAATTTTAATTGAGACAATTTTCTTATATTCAATTTTCTGGATTCATTTAATGAAATTGTATCGTTTTCAATAGATTTTACAATGTACGAATCAGTATAAGTTTTTGTCATGAAATTATTGTCAGATAAAATATCCTTAAATGTTTGTTCATCTAATAATTTGGATTCCATTAGAATTCCTTTAAAAATATCATTATCTGTGTATAATCGTTTACTACATAATGTGTGAATGTTTTCATTAGCAGAAGAATTGTCATTAATTAATTTTTCACCACAATTTGATTTTGGTAATTGTTGTAATGATTGATTTGATTGATAACTTAGTGAATTATCCAATGAAATATAACTTATTGATAAATTTGTTGGTGTCGAGACTGGTGGATGTGACTGATGACCATCTTGTTGTTTATCTATTCTGGTACGATCTAAATTTATTTTTAATAATTTTAATTTTTTTTTTTTTAAATGATGTCCATAAAAATTTATTAATTTACATACTTTCTATTAAATCTTGTAAATTATTTACAGAACCGACCAATTTTTCTTTTGGTTTATCGCCGTAAGGAAGTTGAAAAATTGCTTTCATTATTTAACGGAGGATTATAAATTTATATTTATGAATTTTATTTTATTGCAAACAATTTTGGCATTTTTTATTTTTATTTAATAAAATTTTGTGACATAATCATATATTTAAATTATATATGGTTATTTTGTTATATGCAAATAAAAAGAAATTATCATCATAAATTATATTTTGTTATAACGAGTGTATGAGAATAATAGGATGTCTTTTGAATTATTTGTCAAAATAAGGATTAATGTGTATTAATTTTTAGTTTCTTAATGTCAAAGATCATAATCATCATCAGCATCATCATTTTAATGTCGAAATGTACCTCGGCGGGCATTATAGGACACAACATTAGGTATACATTAATTAACATAATTTTTGGTTGATAAATAATTGTTCAAAAGCAAAAATTCTTCCTTTAACTCTATCACACGAAAGTTCATACATTGAACGAAACATGATAAACTCGTCAGATGCAATAATCTGCCCTATTCGTTGAATTTGGGATTGCTAATTTGTGATAGCTGGTTTACTGTCAACTGGTAAAACAGCAATTTTTGTTTGTTATGTGTAGTTATTTTAACTTAAATTTCTTGTTCAAACGGTTATCAGAAAGTAATGTTAATAACATTTTCTGCCAATAAAACTGTATGTGCCAGGAACGGGCGTTAGCTATGGCCAAATCTTATTTTTGTTTAGAATATTTGAAATGATAAAAGAAAATGCGGTCGCATAATATTATTTATAATTAAATTATAATTAATTATATTATATTTAATATTATTTATAAGAAATCCACATACCACAATGTCTATTATATTCCATAATTAAATATTCATTATGAGATCATGCATCTTATTTCACGTAGATCATTAAAAAATAGTATGAGAAAAATTTGTATGATTAACAAATATCGATTATTTAGGGATTCTAGAATAGTTGCACAATAGTTGAATTCAATAATAATTTCATAAATGAACAATCTATTCACTTAGTTAATCTTAAATTAGTAGAACCTATGGTTCGCTTAAAATATAGCCCAAATTTTTAATTTTTCAATATTTCTTAAAAGATTCAAAAACCCGATTCAACTGAAACTTGTTAAGCATACTCGTACAATTACTGAATAATATGTTTGAATAAATTAATATATTTAAAAGTTAATTCTGTTCACCATAATTTATTTTTTTTATTCTGTTCCTTCAAACACTTCAACTACCACGTATAATTATCATACATAGTAATTGGGTATATGCTGAAATTGTGCATATTTAGTAATTCAACTATAACTTATGTTTCTATATGAATTTACATCACATAGCAACTGTTCAGGATGTGAGGATGTACCTTACTATAAATATAATCATGAATTGATATCAGAATATTTTAATAGGAAAACGCCAAAAATGAGTTGTAAATCGGATAATGTTTGAATTTACTTTTATACTACATCGTTAGAATAGTATCCTGTATAAGAATTATTTAAAAATTTATGTTAAATACTAATTGCAATGAACTACAAAATTTAAATAAAGTTAATTATAACTTTTATTAATAAATATTTGGAAACTTTCAGGACAATAGTTTTCCGTTCAATTGTTTACATTTTAAAATATGGGTGCAGGTATTCTACAATGAAAATAATGTATTTAAATCGACGGTACATTACAAAGTAACTGCTGAATTTTAATAGAACTATTGATTCGGAATTTTAGGATATATGTGCATATATCCTATATTTGCATACTTCATACTGTAATGTTATTTTCAATATTAATTATATTTATTACCATATACATATACCATTTATAAAACACTATGCATACAACTTCAAAGCGTTCATGACTCGACTTTTAAAACTGATTTATATATACTTAAAATATATACATAATCTTATTATCAAAATTACATACATCAAACATTTTGATTAATTTGTTAAACTAATGGTTTTTTTTTTTTTTTAATTGTTTAAAATAACCGATACTGTCTCAAGTCTTCTTTACAAAATTCCTGTAAAATTAATTTTAAACATTTTCTATATAAATGCTTGTATATTACAAAAGTATGTGCTTCAGTTAATCAATCAGTATTTTTTATCACACTCTTGATTAAAATCTTTTCATCATATATATACTCAAATATATTATATGAATATATGTTTAGTACCATAGCTCAAAGGTATTACTGATAAATGTCCTTAAACTTCATTGTTGCATAAAATGAAATAAACTGAAAAAAAAAACAAACCAACTTCGAATTATAGTTGGTTGATTTATTCAAATTATTAGGAAAGTTTATTGTCACACTCGACTACTCCATTTCATTGAAAATCTGCCAAGTGAATGAAATAATACAAAGAACAAAATCAATTGGAATTGACTAAAAGATGGGAAATCAATTGCCTTGCATTAATAGCTATGTAAGACGATGTAGTTCTAGTTGTTCTTAATTTATATTTAAATTGTGATTGCTTAGGACTTAAATATGTTAATAGCTATCAATCTAAATCAATTTTGTTATATCAAAGCATTCGATTAGATAAAAACTATTAATAAATGTACAATTCATTTGTACAAATTATGAGTTTCAGATACTAAGATAAGACATTCACTGGTCACAGTGTTGTTACTGTTTTCATCTGGCTTAAAAAAGGTCCTGAAATAAGTTCATGTTTGTGGAAACCGACATTTAAATGTACAAAACATGTGTTAGATTGAACATATGCGGCTGATATCCAAGCTAATTCATCCGGATAATAAAATAATCATATATACTTTCTATATGTTGTCATTTAATCAGTGGTAGAATGCGATATGATTTTATTCGGCAATGTCACATCGTCCACACATCTAATAACGAAATACCAGAAATGCTATTTCAATTATTGACAATCAAGATTGAATTATCGTTCGTTCATACGTTCACAATATTATTCAATTTAATGATAATTAACTTTAAATTGGTCTCAAAATTTATAAAATTTTTGGGGTTTTAATCATATACGGATGCGGATACCCATATGTATGTAAATAATTTAATAAAACATCATTGCCAATTCTATAAGCGAATATATTAATGATTGATTTGAAAATATAAATATTATATACAGAAATAAAATTTTATTATTATTATATTATTTACGTGTAATTATAAGTTAATTTATCTTCCAGGAAGACAGACACCTACAGATACGGTTATATTTGGGAATAACGTATATATATATAGAGAATGCTATATTTTCATCGTGTTTAATAAAGTATATAATTTAATAAGCCTTATTGCTAATTTTCCCAATGGAATATTTTCCTTTGCTATATATATAGTCATATCATATCTATATATACAGATAGATATTTACTATACTGCCGCTTAAGATTAACATAATTCTGTGAACGTAATCTATCATGTTTTATGTTTACCGCAACAGCATCTCTAAAGATTTATATTCTTGAAATTTAGATTTCGTTGAAGGTATAAAACACCATGGAAATTTATTGATTCAAAGTTTCTCAACTTCTACGAGTATATATACAACAATAAATATACCGATTTTAATCATATTGCATTTATTTGCCAATTTTTGTTATTCCTTGGGTCAAATAGTAAAAAAAAAAAAAATTTGCATACCAGAAGAGATTTTCGAAAATTTTGTTAAGTCCGACAATGGAGTATAAATCAATACACAAATTTAATGAAAATTTGAAAATAAATTTCTTTTCAATCAGCGATTTTTTTTGTCCTGAAAAATTACATGTTTACATCTAAATTTCAAACTTTATTCGAATGTGACTTACTACAGAATATTAATCTTACAATTTCCATTTTAAAGTTGTACGGATTGTTTAACTTGAAATGGAAATTGTGAGTCAACATTCTATATATGAATTTGAAGGAAACTACTATTTTGTGTGATCGTGATGAATGAGTTTTGGATTATGTTTCTAATATATTTTCAAGAATATTGCTTAATCCATGTTTCTCAATTCTGTGTTATCGTAACAATAACAAATACATGTATTATTATATATATAGAATATCAATAATTCATTATATTTCTGGATTATTCGACAAGTGAGATAGTTTTATTTAGAGGAATCAGGGTAACATTTGCTAATGTTTTAGTAATCAGAATATAATTTGTAGTTCAAATATTTGTGTATGAGTTTTAGTAGTGAATTATAATTCACAATGATGTTATCTGCAGATTTACTATTTGTTGTTCAATAGAATGCATCTTATGTGTTCTAGTTATAAAATACATATTTGACTGCTAGTTGTAAATACAGTATACATAATTATCATAGTTAGTTATAATTGAATAGGTGCTGTTAATTGTAGCACTGCGATCCTAGAATCTATTAAACTATTTTCTACATATACTCAATACCACATGTTCACTATTTTGCTAAAAAATTCCTCATCCCTATTGTTGGCAGTAATTCGCGATCGCATTCCCAACGTCTCGAGATCTTTTTTTTTTGTATATTGAACGCCCTTCTTGTATATTGAACATGTACTAATGCCAATATCGAAAATGTGTTTTTTTTTGAAATATGCCTAACACCTTTTTTATTTTTATCCGTTCTAGGGTGAAGAGTTCTTTGAAACTTGTTATTTTTCCATTTCTAATTGTATATGTAACATTAAATGTGAATTATAATTGAAATTTTAAAACTATATATACACGTGTTAAGAATTAATCAATTACTTATTTGAATATTTCAGTAGAGTGGTGTATACATTCCCAAAATTGGTTTTGTAACCTCAATGATTATCGGTCAATCCATTGGTCACCAAATTGAAGGTCCAATATTCTTCAAATAATCATTGAATAATGTTTCTTATGACCTGCAACTTTCTTGTAACAAATTTTAAATGCCTACATACGCTTTATACAAATCCTGCTGAACGCGTTAACCGTTAATTTATCAGCTTCATAACCCTTGATATATACATCTGATCAAGTACGGTCAATCTGAAGCGCCTAGCTTCTAGTTGATCATAAAAAAATGTCGACAGCACTACCACGGGTGTAATAATGCAAGTGTACTCTAATTTAAGTAATCTCTGCAAACATGTTACATCTATACAAATAAATTATACATTTGGTAGTAAGAGTTATGCCTTCAAAAAATTCAAGCGTTCTCAATTTATCGCATACGAATCCTAATTTAATACATTAAACAAACATTCCAAATAAAATGTCGCCCAAACGTCTATGCAGTAAACTTTACTAAATTAGAAATAAATATGAAGCCATTGAACCCGTCAGTTATATGTCAACATAGCAGGTATAAGGAAACATATGCGATGAAACAAGTTTATTTTATTTTTTTTAATATACTATAGCCGATAGTGTTACTCTTCCATTTAATATTTAAATAGTCAATCATATAATATTTCACAACACAATTAAAACAAATATTCCAATATAAAATGTCGCCGAAACGTCTCTGCAGTAAACTTAACTCAATCACATATAAATATGAGGCCATGAACCCTTCAGTTAAATATTGTATAAGGAAACATATGCGATAAAACAAGTTTATTTTTTTTAAATATAATATAGTCGATTGTGTTACTCTTTAGCAACCATATAATATTTCGCAATACATGGAAACTTTCAACAAATACCATAGTTATTGCTATTCTTCGTGTTACATTTACGGGATTGTGTAATCGTATCACTCACACTCAGTAGCATATTATTGTCGAGTTTTGTCGAATGTTATTTATTATACAAAGCACTCACGCGTAAGTTAAGTGCAGTTCAACTGTTCAGTCGGTTAGTTTGTTTGATGGTAAAATTTATATTAATAATTTCTTTTAACACATTCAGAGACAACTTGTCACCATTAAATTTAATATGTTTTTCGTATTTGAAGGTTTTTTTTTTCTGTTTGCAATTGGAATGTAAGTTTTAGATGTTTCTAATAATATTAATTATATATTTTAAGACTTGAATAATTTATCTTGGTGTATTTCTGAACATATCGTAATTATTTGACTCTACTCTGACTGATGAATGATGAAAATTATCTACAGTTTCGTTTATTTTCCTGATCCATTTAATAACTAATGAATCAGTTCTATGTCCGATAAAAGTGCATCAAAAAAAAAAAAAAATGATGTATTATCATGTTCATTCTCTATATGTCCATTGATGATCCTAAAATGATGCTTTTTTTGTTTTAGTCCTCATTCTATTATAGAAACCAACTCACAGACATTTCAGTTGATTTTACCACTCTTCTAGACTTTTGGCACAATTTGAATTGAACCATGCGTTTCTGTCTTATCATTGTTTTTATTGTTTCCTCATTATTTACTATATTACTAAGGAGAAGAGTCCACTCTTCTCCTTAGTAATATTAGGTTCAATAGCTACATTGTAGTAAAGGATGGCGTTAAATAAACATCGTGATTTGA
>JANSTX010047195.1:0-12059 GCA_027564355.1 Penthetria funebris | reverse complement strand
ATCCGCATCTCAAAATTAACTGAAAATAAAATGTCCTAGAAAAACACAGGTCCATGACCTAACGAAAGAAGAAGAAGGAAGAAGAAGAAGAAAATAAGGAATCCAACTTTAATAGAATGCAATTGTTCCTTACGGCATCATTATGATATTTATTAGTGAATTAATTAGAAATAATTATAATAAAAAAGAATATTTTGATAGTTTTCTATTTTTCAAATTATCAACCTCTAAGGACACTTTATTTTATATTTTGTCTATTGTCATTGATTCGTAACTTTAAAGTTTATTTTCAATATTACATACAATTTTATCATTCCTAAAATTTATCTTCATAATAATTATTTGAACTTCTCGCTAATTCACTTTCTGTTGATTATTATTCCAATGATGATGAGAATACAATATACTATTCAATTCCTGTCTTTCAAGTATTTCTAATTTAATGGTCAGGTATAGTACGTAAGAGTCCTCATTTCTTCAAATCTTGCTTTCTACTTCATATCAAACAGTCATTATTGGATTAAATTGAATATAATGTTGTGTAGTGTTTTCCTGACAATTTTCTTATCAAACGGTAGGTTTCTGACATTTTATTTGAATTTGGTTTGCAATATTTTCGAAGGGCGGCATGCATCTTTCCTAACTCCTAGCCGTACTAAGTTTACTAAGTTCATCAATTTTGTGCAGTCCTTGTCCACTTTTGCATATTTGCCATTAATTTAATACGAATCAATACCTGATTTTTTAATTCATCAAAACTTTGTGGTTGTTTCGTGTGTAGATTTTAACAATAGTTACAAATTTTACTCTGCTGTTTGTTGTATGGAAATAAAACAAATTTCACTACTATGATAAATAAAATTGTTTCATGGTTTCAGTTGTAGATACGTCTGCTACTTTCCTTAAGTATGCCAAAAGTTGTCATCGTATTCCTGCCCAATCCATAGTATCGATAGTGTGAATTACAGGCTCACAGCCTGTCAGCTTGTTTGGTGACTTACTATTCTAGCTGACTTTAATTCACAATGTAACAAACTGTAATTTAATTTTTGAGGATTTTCCTGAAAAAGCATTGACACAATTATACTTTGTTTCTTAATTAAAGTATGTCAAAACATGGAGCTACTGAAAGATATACACGAGTAGGTACAAAGTGTTAAGAGAATTTTCTTTGAATTTTATGTACTTAAATCAGTGAGAAAGTTAAACTATAATATATATATATATTATCAAGAAAAGTCGTAAAATGGTAATGAATTAATAATCAACAGTTAAATTTATAGTACACAACTTTCTACTTTGAAATTCATTTTAAATTAGAGTTTAGATTTCATGTTGGGATGTGCCCTACCCATGCTTGTAAACATAATTAATAAATTATTAAACTTTGTTATTATAATCATATATGTATAGAGATTTTAATTAAGTTTTATTGTTTCGGTATAAACATGAATTATGAATGCTCCTATAATATTAAAAGCATTTATCAAATTTCTTATAAATAACTAAGATAATTTATAAAAGGTTACTCTCGATCACAAAAAACATCTTACCAACATAATGTAGCTGTGTATTTTATGCACACCACTCTACTGAAATATACAAATGTATAACTGGCTATTTATAATTGATCGAGAATCTCAATCATTGTTGTTTGAGATTATTTTTGGTGATCCATCATCTCGACCTTTACTCCAGGCATAGGGCGTCAACGAACAACCGCCACTTTTCCCGATTTTTGCTCAGTCTCTTCACTTTACTTCTTCCCAATTTTTGACATGATGACATTTACAATAGTACCGATAAACAATTTTTTTTATAAATGGGCAAATTTAGATTTTTTGAATATGATGACCGCCAGAGTCCATTTAGCATACCAAACATTTGCCGAGCTTTCTGTATCCAGAACCATATATCTGTTTCTGCACCAATTGTTAAAAAACTTCACAAATATTGAAAGTCATCTACTTTATTTATTACCTCGCCACTGACTGCAAATTAACACCTCCTCGACGTGCCAACTTTTATTAGTGTCGTCTTTGAAATATTGATCTTTATATCGACTCGATATATTTCACAAGTCTTTCCAATTTCAGTCTTATGTTTGACTCAGTTGCCGAAAGCAAGCAAATATCATTAGCGAAGTCAAGTTCATCAAGTTGACCGGGGTTAGACTCAGTGATTCAGTGTTCACCACATTTCACTATTAATGGCATCTAATAATGATGCAAAGCCATCCAATTCCAACTTTCAACATTTTTGAATAGCCCGGTTAGTTTGCCCCTGTCAGACGGAAAGTCTCATACTGTTTGAATTTGCAGCATGTTGTGCTGCATGTTCAAACAAGGTGCGCCAATCCCGCCGTGCACTTTTACCAACTTCCTTGTGTATGCGGATTCTGTTGGTCCATCGCATTGTGATTGTTAATCGCACTCTTGATGTTTCTCCTCTTTATTATTAGATTCAATGTATCATCGCTAATCCATTACTTCCTTTTATAATTAATGAAACCCAAAATATTTCCACCAACTTGTCTTAATGCGTCTGCGACCATGTCCCAGTCTCGTCGAACGTCGTCACATGCCAATTGATTCGCTAAATCGCCTGTGATTACTGTACATTATTGTTCATATCACCTAGTCCTTGTGTACCCATAATAAACTCTCAGCCCATGTTGTTCGAGACAACCTTTGCATTAGCGTCAACTATGCTCATGACAATCTCTACAAAGCAGTGTGACAGTTAAATGTAAAAATTCTCCTTATTATCAGACGATGTCTGCTCTGTAGGTGCGTAAATCTGGACTATTGTTACAAATTTGATACAAATCTTGAATTTTAACTGTGTTTAATCTGATATCGGCTTCCAGTCGACAAAACTACGCCTTGCAGAGACGGTTAGCAATAATAAAGAAATATGATTGTGATTTATTATTTCCACTCATAAAGCAACAAATTATAGCATTGAATTGCTTTTCGATATCAAATTTATTCCATTTTACTACTAACTATTTCAAATTTAGTATCATCAATTCCAACTTTGGGTGCATTGGACGACACTAAAATGGTATACATTTTGTGCAGTAAAAATATACTTTATAAGTGTCAGTGGTAATAGTGTTAAATACAAAATACACCTAAAATTATACGGTATGTAATTAAGCCAACCAGACCAAGATCATATAATATACAAGAATTGTTTACGTAATATTTTTCACTTTAGTTGTTTGCTTTCATTATATTCATCCCGTTGAATATTAAGTACTTTGCATATTGTTCATCTATTATTAGTTAATCGGTTTTCACCAAGGGTTTCTAAATAATTAATATTTACATATATTATGTAGCTCTATATACATAGCAAATATGCCATCACAAGGGGAATTCATTAAAATCTGAATATAACTAATTACTCATTTTGCATATTACATCAAACATTATAATATATTTTGTAGATCCTATAAATATAATTATAAATAAATACCCAATTTATTTGATTTAGAATAATGACTCAAAGCTCAGCAATTCGATCTTTAGATCTTTTGTATTTTTATTAAATTTTAATATTAAATAATGACCAGAAAATATGCCTGATGATTTCATTACTTGTTTGCGTTCTATGGTAAAAACTTTGCTTCACCATAAACTGGTTTCTAGTAATTCCTAGTCTGGTCTGGGTACTTATTAAAATTGTATTAGAATTTTGTCATTTTTATCTCATAACATATTAAAGATCATATGTGTAAAATAAATAGGTATATTTATGTCACATCGATTCACATAATTCGGTAGTGTCAATGACTGTCCTTATTATTCAATTAAAATTTTAATGCAAATTACATTATTGATGTAGACAGCTATACCAGTAGATCAACCCTTTGTTAATAAACATTAAAGGGTTTAATGCTTATTAACACAGAATAACTTTTCAACTTTGGTTAATAATAACCAATGGATTCTTAGAGGTCAAATATTTCATTTATTAAAAAGAAAAATTTGAATATTGTGGACGTTTTCGTCATTGAAAAGTCGTGAATGAATTGAAGTGAAACTGCTGGATAGTAAAGGTCGACATGATTACCCATTATTTTAATATTGTTGAGCTAAAATTACTTTTATCTTAACTAATGAAGATTTATCGAAACAAATCTTTTCTACAAATTCAAATCTGAACTCTAGAAAAATAAATTATATTTAATTTATATAAATATATGCCACATGAATTATAAATGTTTGCCAAAAATTTCATAAAATTAATAAAAGTATTTATTGCCAGGTTTTGTTTTTACTGGGAAAAGTTATTGGATTTAAGATTTAAAATAGAAAATATTAAGACTGTATTTTCACAATTTTATATTTTATCTTGCCATTCAAAATAATGCATTTACATCTTATCAATAATTAAGTTTAGCTGAAACATTTAAAACTTGGCACATAGTGCAATTGTTAAAAATTTAAATTAGTATTCCTTTAGAATATTTTGTATAAAACTGTAAATATACTGTTCGATGGTTGTGAAAAAATTAATTCCATTGAGAAGAAATGGTCAGTGTCTAAGGGATAATTGATATTTGAATGACATCTAAGGTGTCTATATGCATTGCTTTATTTTTGTGAAACTACTTCTCTTTACTGTGCTTTACATTATTATTCTTATATATTATAAATAAAGTTATTTAGCACCCACATTAAAATTACATCTTTACTCATTTTCAGGTGCTGAAGTAAATGCATATGAAGGTGCAGCAATTTAATTTTTGCACTTTGTTTTATAGTTTCAAATTATATAAATTACATACTGGACTCACATTCGGTGTGTGCGATTATTTCACCTGTGGAATCAAATTGTAGCAAAACGCAAGTCGAATTGAGTTGAAAGTGTTTTTGTAATATTAGCTATTTCCTTGCGTATTGTTACACGAAAAAAAAAATACCTAACCACACGTACCCCAATTAATTAGCAATATTTTCAAATATCAAATAATAAACTACACTTACCTGCTTGAACCAATGTTATGAGTAAAATACATGAAAGGTACTGCATAATCGCAAGTGGTTGTTTGAAAGGGATTAGAATTTTTTTAATAGTCATAATTATTACTATTTCAATGAAAGACAAAATTCAATAATTGTCTACATTAAATCGAAGCATATAGGAACATAACAATCTTATAGGGTATCATTTTACAGAAATACTTAACTTACTATTTGTTATCCTATCTGTATCTCAGTAGTCCTTTAACAAAAAAACGATATTTCGGACTTGGATGCTTAAAATCTTATTATCAAAATTCATACGCCGATAATATTCTATTGCTTGTCTAAACACTTTGGATAATAGAATTATATCTGGGGAAATGCCAAACAATAGTACCGTTTGACAAAATCGTCGTTACATGGTCACAATGTCAAGAAACTTAATTCGCAAATAGTTGCGTCTAATCTTAATGATATAATACTGAAAAGTAGACCAGTAAGGTTTCGTTGGATTTTAAATCGTAGAATTAAACATACAATGCATATATATTAATTTATTGTGTGTGATGGAGGCTTAAAATAACCTATTTATTAATAAGGTCTAATTAATTATTCTGGCAGAGATATGCAATCATTTAATTTTATTTTTATATTTTCCAATGTCAATTTATAATTGTTTTGGCGTATATTAGACACGGCAAGTTAATATCTTAGAACCATCAAATTTCGCCAAGTGGTGTCAATTTCTTGGTGATGATGATACTAAAAAATAAATATATACTTTCAATATAAACACTCCTCATTTTCTTTTTCAATATTAATTTATTTTATATTTAATAATTATACTAATTTTAACATAAATACTTTTTAATTTCTTATTTTAATTTATTATAATTTTCAATTAACATAGAATAAAATCTAAAGGTATGGTTTTTTTATGCAATGGTTTTTAACTATACATGAATATAATAATTTAATTGAAAAAATTTTTGCTTTTAATTTTTATTATTTGTCAATCTGTTACCAAAATTATTATCATAAGATGGCAAGATGATTTTTTTATATACATAACTTTTATTTATCAGACACTTTTCATCATAAATTACATAAAATATCGCTTAAATTAATTTGAAAGAAAAACAATATACTATACATATTTATATTTATATAGAATAGAAAAATGTGTATCAGCCACCTATATTTTTTTAAAAAATTTATTTCACATTCAATGTCATCTACAAATAAAAATTAAAGTGCTTAATATAAAAGTTTTAAAAATTAATTCTAATAAATGACTAAGTTCTAGATTAATATTAAATATTACGAATAGTGTTCCAATAAATAGCATTTTCGTTGGCATATACTTGATTCCAATATTTTCATGTTGCATAGCAGCACGATTTTCACTTTTAATAACATGTACAAGGACACTATCAGAATCTGAAAATTGATCAAAAAGAAAGAAAAAAAAAAAAAAAAAAACAAAAATAAAATAACAAAACATTAAAATTTGGCAATAAATTTTAATTAAATGTGTTTGATGCATTATTGAACACGTAAGGGTTAGAGGGTTATTAAACCCAGCGTTGCCATAATGGGGTATTATAAATTTAATATACTATAATAACATAATTTGTACAGATACCGACATCTTAGTATATCGTGCTAAAGAATCCTTAACCTATTTTATCATCATAATCTAAATTCATATTTTTCAATGGATAATTAACTGTTTATTGGCTTGTCGTGCATTTGATCGCCAGTATGTGATATTGTTAAATACATTGTATGATTGTTTGATGCTATTAAATTGTATAACCTTTTTGTTCACATTGAAGTACAAAATAGATTAAGCGAAGAAAGTGCGAAACTTTTACGAAAGGATTATTGCCTATATATCGCCTGGCAAATGAAAACTTTCCATGCATAAAATTATAAACTTTATAGTTGTGAATTTAAAATACGACATAGTCTATGATAAAAATTTATTAAGAGGAGTTTTAAATATTCATAAATAAATTGAAACTTTATATTGGAAAAATATGTTGCTATTTTATTATTGAAAATTTTCCGTTTTCATACCTTTAGCTTTCATTTGGAACATAATAAATTCTTAACTTTTTACAGCTTATGCAAAAGTATACTAAAAAATTTGAAAAATATTAATAAAAGCTCTCTGTTATCAACAATATATTTCACCAACAGTTTAATATTTTTGCAGCTCAATTCAAATAATAATCGCTACTAAAAGATCAATAGAAATATTGGTAGGATAAACACTGATCAAATTTTTGATAAAATTAAAAAAAAACTGATTCTTATCACCACATTTTGTTGTTGGTACTACTAAGTTCATGAAATTACAAATCATCATCAATATATATCCGTGTTTACGAATACAAGTAATGATCACAATAAACAAGGTTGTTGCCATAGTAATACCAAATAGGATGAGTTCAGTTTTGGAATAGACTGTATGTAAATAATATAATGGTGTTAGATCTAGTGTGAGCGTGCACATATCACGTAAATATACGTTCAGAATCATAGTAGAATAATCGATTGAAAAACAAATACCATAATATACGTCAAGCTGATCGGTTTAATGTTGTGGAAAATTGCTATTAAGTTATGGAATACAAAACTATACCTGCTTTTGTATAGTTATGCTCTCCTGATACAGATCTGCAAAATTGTGAAAATTATTTTAAAGTTTTTTTTGAAATTGCACATAACTAATGCTGGTTTTATATACAAATAAATATTTAGATATGGCAAGTACTTGTCCTCCAGGCGGAAATGTATAGACTAATGTCTACTATGAATTGCTCGCAATTACTATATATATATGCATAGTCCATGAATCTATATATGTAACCTTCTGAAAGATGATATTTTCAATTATAAATATAAACTTTAAAAATATGCATTATTTTTTTGTGGCATGGTTCACAAGATTGGAAAACATTTACGAATGCATTTACATGAACTGGTGAAATTGTTATTGGTTTAAATTAATTAGATATATACAGAATCTACGAACATATAATAGTCATTTAGTTAAAGAGGACAATGGGAAAAGTAAACTACGAGATAATCGTTATCATTTCAAAAATATCACAGATTGTGCACAAGAACATGTCTGATGACAAAACTAACCGGAAAGTATTAGATAATTGAATAATCCCAATAATGAGAGAAAAAACAGACAAGTAGACAGGGTATGTTTGTTTGACCTGAAATAAAATGCAGATACTGGGCAGGTAGACAGAGTAGTTTAACGAGCTGCTGAAAAGCTCTGTTATTTTTCTCAGAGTTTATTTGGAAAACGGGCGACTTTGCGATGATTTAATGATTCTGTTCCACATTAGAATATTTAAAATTAGGCATGGCAATTACTCCAAATGTGCGTAAATCTGAATCATTGTTTACAATGCTCTTGAATTTTGTTATGATTACTTCGATCTGAAATCTATGATCAATATTACTCAATTTTTCAGAAATCGAAATACTTTCACCAGAGAATTCGGTGCTTCTTCGTTCACCTTTCATCAATTGTCGCTCAAAGTAACCATCACATAAATATGTAAATAATCTAATTTTATGTAATTTGTGAAAAATAGCATTTTTATTTTCACATATTTTAAACTAATTTAAATGTCAATTTAGAGTAAATTCTTTTAGAAAAACTCGAAGTTTGGTGATGCTCTAATATGTTGACGGCAAATTGGTGAGTACTATGTTCATCATTACAATAATCTAATCATTTCATCAATTACAACAATCTAATATTTGTGCATAAATTAAAATCTGCTCTGGAATTAAAAGTTTTAGACAAATATTTTGGTGTAATTCTAGCTTGTTGTCTCGATTAAATTTGACTTAGTAACGGAAAGGAATATCATATAGCTAAATAAAGTCACTAAAAAGTTGTGCATATGTGATGCACATTTATGTTTGCTCTTATTGTTTATAGATATACATACTCGTACATATATGGAAATTTTACATATTTAATTTATGCAATATAATATAAATCTAGCATATCGGGATTGAATGTATAAATTAGAACACACATATGAGTACACAAATATCTATATAATAGATATTTATGCCTGAGTGTAAATCTGTCTATATAGGGAGTAAGGGTATATATTATCCTAGATTGTTTAATATTGATAGAATATATTGTAACATCACGATTTAATGGTGTTTTAATTTTACTATGTAGTATCATCGAAGTTTTACTGCTTAATTATAATTTATATATATTGATTTATATTAAAATACAAAGTTATAGACATAATACAAGATCTATGACTACACTGGAACAGGAAGGTATATATAAATTGAAAGAAAATCTTTGTTTAAAAAGTTTCGCAATCATGTCTTTAATTAGTATTCCATTAAAAATGATTTAAAATACCGAAAAATATCAACAACCAAAAATGTTTTTCCTTAGCAATATGAGTTTTAGCTTAACAAATTTGTAAACAACATTGTAAAGATATATAGAAATTTAATTTGACATCAAAAAGATACCTGAATGAATGTTAATAATCAACAAATTGCGTGAGTAAACTTTTTCTATCGATTTTCCCTATGAAATTAATATTTAATATGGGCTTGTACATATATTGGCTTATATGGGGTAATGAAAGTATTGGAACAACTGATAGAAAGGCATTCACGCAAAGTTTTTATCTTCTTTCTTTTCAACAAAAAATTAGGCTCTTTTTCAAAAATTCAGATTGAAATTTTTGATAGTTGTAATACACGATATTCAATAGCTAAACTTATTTACTTTTAGGAATGGTATTTATTACGAGTACATACCCTACTAAATACAAATACAATAATATTGTATAATATTTTGGTTCAAATCCATTCCGTTGAAGAGTTTTATCCTTGTAGAATATCTATACACTTAACATTCTGAGTAATACAACTCCAATCAAAAATAAATATACTATTTCTACATAAAATTATATTTCGTTCAATTAAGGCACAAGATGGAGGTAACACATATGTTAATTTAATATTTATTTCTATAAGTTATTTTCAGGACAGATTCAACATTTGGCTAAATAATTCTGAAAAATACGTGCAACACTTCTTTTTCTTCTTTTTCTTTTTGTTTCGTTACGTAATAGGTCCTTGTTTTCTGTAATAATTTAGTTTTGAGATGCGGATGTCATCCAATCCGTTATCCGCGGTAATTTCGAAAAACAATAATAGTAGCCTATCTGTTTAAAATTTTCGAATCCGAAGAGATTATTCTTGTGATCAAAATATGGATGTCATGAATTTCAAATGTATCAATTTCGAATTTGATTGTTTTTAGAAAGTTATTTGAATGAATTTCATTCATTTCAATAATTTATTGCCACTTTTCATTTGCTGCTTGCCAGATCCGATATTTAAAAGTGCATTTTTTGTTTGACTGAAATGGTTTGTAATTGTATATTAGATGAATTAGAAATAGTAACCCAATAAATGTTGATCTTCTTGTTATTCCCACATTTGAAGCATATAAATCAACGTGATATGAAAAAAAAATTAACTTCTAAGAAACATTGAATTTGGATAATCAGATGTGGTTCGAAAATATGTCTGCGCCAGAGATTACCAAATAGTAATAATTAAGAGTAATTTCAAACAAAACAAGAATCCATAGCATATATTCGTCAATGTTTCGAAAACAAGTCTTTTGAATTTATGGTGATTCATATCAAAATATTGGCTCTAGTACATGGTACATATTGTTATTTAACCGTAAAACCACAAAAGTAAATATGAACAGAGGAATTAATTGTTTGAGAATATACTATTTTGGGTATTAAGACGGTCTAAAACAATTCTGAAGCAGAATAAGTGAACATTAGATGGTATTTGATTATCCAAATCTATAAACTTGTTTCGCTGAAGGGTATAAAAAAAAATAATTTATTTACGGCTATAAAATTATGGATTCCTGTTACAAGTTTACAATTTTGTTAAAGGCAATGTTTATTTCCTTAATATTGAATTTCTGTAGCGAGCATAACTTTAAGCAGGTATACTCTTCGGCAAAATAAATATATCTCATGGACGGTTTCGTATATGGAATCGGTGAAAAATTATATAATAGATGATTTGAGATTTTGACTCATTGTCTTTTGGAATAGGAAACAAGCAAAACTAGCAGGAGAGCAAAACTATAAGTAGGTATACTTTTGTGTGACATAAAATTATCTCATAGACGGTTTTATTCATAGAACCGGTGGAAAATATATCATGGACTAGAGATATAGACTTGAAGTGTTTTTGGGAATATAAATAAAATTTATCTTTCTAATACTACCAGTCTTCAACTGCATATTCGTAAAAAAAAAACACCGTCGTAAAATTATGGATTCCTGATACAAGTTTTCAGATTCTATTGGAGTCAATGTTTGCTTCTTTCCCTTATTTTGAATATTTGTAATAGGACAGCATAACTTTAACCAGGTATACTTATATCTTATGAACGGTTTCATACATAGACTCGGTTGAATAATATATCACGGACGATAAGAGATGTATCTATCTAATACTAGCAGTCGTCAACTATATATTCACAAAAAAACACCGTCATAAAATTATAGACTCCTGAAACAAGTCTTATAATTTTGTTAATCGATGCTTCCTTGTTTCCATTATTTTGAATATCTGTAACAGTTGAGCATAAATTTAAGCAGGTGTACTTTTTGGATTAAATAAAAATCTCCCATGAATGGGAAGAATACATTACATGGGAACATTAAAAGAGGGAGACTTCCTGCCTCAAATATTATGAAATGTAAATCCAATAAAACTGTATCGCATTTCTGTACATAATATGACATACGACAAAATATGATATACAACATGCATTCAGTCTAAAGTTAATTCACATTGAAATTTATCTAAATAACACAGTCTTATTAACTTAATAATTTATTTAATATGTACCTTCAAAAATGCAGTTAGTAGTAGTAAATGCATCTTAAAACGAGAGAAATATAATTGGCATCGCCAATTATTGTAGGCCCTGGGAATTGTTTAACGGATCACAACATAATA
>JANSTX010047184.1:0-12059 GCA_027564355.1 Penthetria funebris | reverse complement strand
AAGCAATCAGAAATTAGGAATGGAGGGGGAAAGGTCCGAGGTGTTTCACCAAACAACCCAAAGATGGAAAAAATTTGATCCCTAAAAAAAAAAAAAAAAAAAAAAAAAAAAAAAAAAAACACCGGGTTTTCTCGAGTTTGTGGTATCTAAACGGCATCTACGTGCTAATTGGGATCCTTCGAAGGCATATTCGGATCCGCCACTGCTAACCAACCAATCATGTCGGTATTGGCCACATACTCTTTTGGATACGGTTAGTAAACAAATAATTTTGCGTTCGATAATACGAATTTTTTCCATTTGGTGTGAAGATATCGATGACCAAGCTGCGAATGTCTACTGCATTAGTGGTTGTATAAATTGTTTATAAGGGTTTTGATCGACTTTTCAATTGTGACCATAACATGTGCAGAGTGTTGGCTCACACCAAACTAATTCATGCTGTTGAGTATTTTACCATCAATAGAAATATCGATTTTCTTGATTTTGTTGGCATGAATGGTCGTGTTAGTCTCTCAGTACCTCTAAATTTTATGGCATTATAGTTGGAGTGGTTTAATTAGATTTTCCAGAATTCTATCCAATCATTTATAGTTTGCAGATGTAAGTTCATGATTCTCGATGCCGTTAGCATTTTCCATTTTAGTGATGGCATGTTCAATAGGTGTACTTGAATTAATGCTATCGGGTGGACGTAGAGATGTTTAACATAAAAATGATAGATTTCTTAAAACGTTCCCAAGTATGTGTTTGTCTTTATCAAGAAAAAGATTGTTTTGCTAATTTTATAATTAGTTAATTAAAATTAAAATTAAAATCATTTAAATATATAAATTTGTAGAATTTTGACGTAACGATTCTAAATTTTTATCACTGAATCATCTATTCCTTTTTCGGAATCGATCAATATGTTTTAATTATTCTCAATGTACGATATTAAAATTTAATTTATGTCCTTTTTGCTAAAATATAACGGCGGGTTCATTAATCCCTACATTGCTATATTTCTTCAATTGTTCTATTGAGTGTGACGACTTGTGATGTTTCTATTAAAATTGAATTATTTGTTTTTTTCCCTCTATTTTTATTAAAGAAAAGGATGAAGATGATATTGATTTGACTATTTTGATACACAATGGATTGATGTTGGCTGAGTTGAAGATTTTTACTTTGCATGTGACAAATGTCTATAGTAACACAATCAGAACCAGATATAATGGTAAAAAGGGAACTACTAGTCATAATATATTGTCCTTAAGAATATATTTTAAAATATTTAAATATGAGTTGTACGAGTACAAAAAAAAAAAAAGGTTCGATGGTATGTAAGATTATATTTGCATAATAGAAAGATTCAATTCATTGTGTTTTTAAACCTCCTCTTCACCATTATGTAATGTAATGTATGTAAGCGTTGATGTGAAGTGATTAATAAATAAAAAGGATGTTTTGATATTGGAAAAAAAAAAACATGATTGTAGTTGAATAACCTTGGCACAGAGTATGAGCAGTTTTATTTATTACTTGTACGTTTGATTCTAAATTTTCACCCACAATATTAAAACAATCAATTGGGTAGTTTTTATTATGAACCTATAGATAAAATATAATGATGATGATATACGAAACATTGTGGTTTAGTCGTATCATTAAGTCTGAACCTTTAAAATATGTACCAGTATTCGAATGTATTATAAATGAAATGTGAAATTAATAATCTGAAATAAATAATAAATTTCATAATACGAATATGAATGATTAGAGTTCATTTTCTTTGTCTAATAATTTTCCATTGAATTCATAATGAATATGGGGGAGGTTCTGGTACAGATTTATACGAGTATATATATATTCATCGTACTTGTATTACGTAGTTATATGGGAAACGCATATCATATATAATTTACTATACACACGGAGTGTATAGAAAAGGTTTGTTATTAGAACCTCAGCTTGGTTGCTTAATTTACAGATAAAGGAAAATTTTCCTGGATTTGTAAAACTTATTTCTTGAGAAATAAATCTGATTATTTTAAGCTGTTGACGATCATAGCCGTGCTTATGTTGAAATATTTGTAGAAGATATGTATTCGCATTAAGTTTTAAATAATGGAAAACCCAGATTTTACTTTGCATTATACATGATTCATTGGAAAATTTCTTATGTTATGGGGTACTGTTTAATATTGACAGATATCACCCAGAAATTATTGGATGTACATCAAAAACTTTCAAATTCAATGTCACAAAATCCGTTATTTATGATATACTTTTATAAGATGGATTTGTCAACGGTGACATCGATCCCAGTGTCTATATATGTTTTTAAATTGAATTCGACCAAATGAAGGAAAATATAGATGCGAAATTGTTTAGTATTATATCTGGTTTGAAATGATTGCTGTCAACAGTATGTTTATCCAGGAACCGGACTGAGTTAATTAATTTGCGTAATCAACGTTGGTGCAATTGTTGTTGTTTATATTAGCAAATGACAGAAACCCACATTGGAATGTATGATAGATATTGTGTAGGCAAGAAGTGCGTGCTCAAAACAAGCGGTTTGAATTAAAATAAAAATACTGAGTGAATGTGAAGCCAAAATAGTCAGACAAATCATTACGATAAACAAGGATATTTCAACATGGGTCAATATGGCACTAATTAAGTTAAGAGCTACGTGAAATCGATTGAAGTCATTACAGTTCCATTCATAAAATATACATAAATTATTGAAAAGTTGGTGTAATATTTTTAGATAGATCTTCATAGATAAATTAATTTCACGTTGATGATAGTGGATGAGTATGTCCTCATTGCTGAAAAATCTATCATTTGATCCAGACAGTATATATACTCATTTGATGTTCGATAGTTGAGATATCTGAATCTATAATTTTGTGTAAACATTTTAGTGCCTGTTTAATCAAAATACGGTCAATTCTCTCGATACCAGCAGCACGGTATATTCGACGATTGCTGTTGTACCAGTATTATCCCCTAGATCTCCAGTTATTACCCGAGGAACTTAACTAGATGACTATAACTTCATACAATACTTCAAATCTTTAACCGAACCAACTACATAGTCACAGATTCTCGGTGGGCACTTGATGTTACATTTTTTATTGGAAACCGCATTGAAACGTTGACATATATACGCACTTGTGACCTATATAGGTTAGGTTGAAGTTTATGATGATGATAATTGAGTTGAAAGCAAAGAATAGGCTATTTAATATGGTAAAAAAAATATCATAATTCAAATTACGTCAAACAATAATTTAAAAATGGATTATGTGCCAACAAATACAAACGATAACACAATTAAAGAGTGTAATTCTTAATTATATTTACAAGATAATCTCATGTTTTATATACTTTTTTATGAATATTCAAATATAAATATTAACATTATATGTAAATATTATTATATTATGGCATTAAGAAGAACTCACGTATTAAATTATTGCATAAATTTCAACTGATAAAACTAAAATGTAGCTAAATTAATTAAAAACATGAAATTAATACATTTCAGATGCATAATTTCACAGTGAATTTCACAGTTTATACTTTTCACATTAGCGGAAAATTTATTTCGGAATTTCCTTTAGACAATAATAATCTTTGCAAATTTATGATTTTTATTAAGCAAGTTGCAGAAAATAAAATATGATGTTGGTCGTATGGTTTTAGTTTTTGTTTAAATTTAGATAATCTTTTAATAAATAATTTACAAGTGCCAATTCATTGGAAAGCAACCAAACATTTAATTCTAAAATTTTAAACAATCCCAATATATTCGGTTATTTCCTATGTTTTATTATTTTAGACAATCCCATACATTATTCACATTATTTAGATCATCCATAAAGGTTGTCTCACAATTTCTACTGCACTACAAACAACTTTGTGTGACAATGGATGGAAGGCATTCATAGTTTTCTTAAGAATAACTACTTACAGTACTGATGTTATCAAATACATAAATATGCATCAAATCGAATAACCGATTGACTGGCCTACCCATATTTACCTCTACATGTTCCGGAAAATCGAGTCACATAGATCACTATTTTTGAGTACAAAAGAATACACAAAAACACTTGAATTTCACTGGACAGGCGTACCAGAAATGAAATAGATCACATAGCAATTAGTAAAAGATGCAGTAATTTGCTGTTAGACATTCGTAGTAATAATTATGGCTGGCATAAGTAGACAATCTAGAACTGTGGGACGTATAAACGTTGCTAAACTTCATAATGAACAGGTAAGACAATGGTTTGAAGGCGATTTGGCGAATTCATTAGTATGTGACGACGTTCGACGAGACTGGTACACAGTTGCAGACCAATTGAGACAAGTCAGTGAAAATGTTTTGGGTTTAATTATTTATGAAAGGAAGGAATGGATTAGTGATGATAAGTGGAATCTAATAATGAGAAGGAGAAACATCGGAAGTTCGATTAACAATCGCAATGCGATGGACAAACAGAATCTGCAGAGTCAATATTGTCAACTGGACAAAGAGGTTGGTAAAGGTGCATGATTTTTTTTTGAAAAAATTACAGCTCGGACACAAGTTTCTGCAAATTCGAAAAATGCGAACGAGAACTACCCTCTGGTAACCAAGCTAATCGGACGGTGCTTTAACTTACGGTACTTAACGTCCAACAATTCAATTAAGGGATCTCAAATTAGATAAAGCAAATGGAAAAATCGACTGAGTACCTTTGTGAATTAATGTATAGAGCCAAAGTTCAGGTTGCTCAGAGTCTGGTTGACCGAAGACCGGCTACAAGACGATTTCGAGATTCTGCGCCAAGTTTTGGTGAAATCGTTTCCGCCTAGAGAGCGGTATGGGGACCGGCAACAATAACTTATCACCACAAAATGTTGAAAGTGGTCTTGGATGACATTACATCATCATTGGATCCCATAATTAGTAAATAATGGGTGATATAATGTTATACGAATGCGATATAGTTTAAGCCCACTTTAAAAAAAATTCTGATACAGTATTATCAGCGCCGGCTAAATTGTCACACATTAAATGCTGTAATGTGGATTTGATTTGCAGATGAACTATAATTAATTTGAATCATGCAGCCTATTGAGTAGTATGGTAAAATACTTA
This sequence comes from Penthetria funebris, assembly GCA_027564355.1. Classification (NCBI taxonomy): domain Eukaryota; kingdom Metazoa; phylum Arthropoda; class Insecta; order Diptera; family Pleciidae; genus Penthetria; species Penthetria funebris. The sequence goes on along the minus strand of JANSTX010047184.1, from coordinate 6,916 downwards.
TTGTTCAGCTTATATTAAAGATATTATGCTAAATAATTATAAAATCATTCTAAATACGCTACACACTCGATTATCGCACTCACTAACTGTTGATTTTACAAATTAAAATTTCGATCTTATTGATGATTTGTGTCATTGACAGGTAAAAGTTATAACTGTTATAAAAATGAAAAAGATGAGAATAAAACTTTAAACTATTTAATATTTTTCCCTAATCATCTCAACCTTTACGCCTCAAGTATTAGGCATAGATTGGCATTCGGATGCTAATTTGCCGCTTCTAATATACATGCACCATCAAATGTGAGCTCAAACAACTTAAATCGAAATTTATCAACAGGAAAATATAGAATCAATTAGAAATACGAGTATCCGGTAATATATTTAAATATTTATCGAGTTATCGGTGATACCGCGTGTGACGAAAAGATGTGTATGAGTCTCGATAATAGTCGATCACTATATTTGCCACTCTAATAGAGACTTTTGCACGATTTTTAATTAAATATTTGATCGCTGCATACAATTTATCTGATTACAATAAATATTAAATCTTCAGAGATTCATAAAGAAAATTCGTACAAGTGACAAAGTGTTTGTGACAGATTTTAAATTGATATTTTAAATTATGTCTTAATGGCACTATAAACTATATAAGTTGATTTAAAAATAGTCAACTGTATCAAGTCAAATATCCAGGCAATTATGTAATGCTTCACCATATTATTCTTCATATTTTTTCAACGCATTTACTCATATTACAAATATATTGCCTATGAGAACCATATCCTGTAAACAGCAATCGTGAAGTCAGTGTTTAGCGCCAACTTGTATGATATTTATTGAGAACAGTAGTTCTGATCAATTATACATGGTATCCCTATATTTTGCACTAAAAATTTGCTACAAATAAATAATAATAAAATACGGATAAATAGCTGAAAATCGAGTGTTATACTTCAGACATTTTTAGTTAAAATCAATTAAACATTGAACCACTAAAAATAATTGCAAATGCCAGATGAGTACTGTTCATGGTAATAATTTAATATCATGAAGTAGACAACTTTGTAGATGGATGTATCAAATCAGACTACTTTTCATGTGAGAAAATAAATTGCGTAAAATTATATTATGGTGTAAGTCTTGACTGAAAATCGATAGGGTCACCTTAACAAATTATTCGATTTTGTTGGATTCTTACCAGATATCCGTAAATAATTTAATTGTTAATGTATATTTACTTAAATAACATTATAATGTCTATATTGCGATGTTTTAGCTACACACGCTCGCTAATATATAAAGTTTAAGGTCGTTAAAATATAACATGTGTATTTTCATTTTCCGATTCAAATCAATAAATACACCAACTGTTAAACAGCTCTTAAATAATGTTTTTCTTTTATTGCTCGCATTTTCATCAAATGTTTTATTTTTGTGTGTACCCGTTTATAGAAGACTATCAAGAAGCATCGCAATGGTTGGCGGCGGGATTACATGACTTTCGAAAAATTTATTAAAGTTTTGTAATAAAAAATTTTACTATATACAAATGGAAAATTTAATTATATATTAGGTGTGATATGGCAGTTTTACTTGGCAATGGTGAAATAGGAGAGATCGACAATTTTATTGATTTAAATCTTTTTTTTTTCTTGGTCTGTAAGTAATGTATTTAATTTTAATAGTTTTTAATCTTGTTTTAAAGTTGTGATATTTGTCTATATTTTGATTACATTATATGCAGACTAACATTAACATGCAGAATAACCGCACAAACTGTGATCCGGTACTAACTGTGATCTAGCATACATGAGGGATGAAGTTATTAACAAATATGCTAATTTCGAATACGAAGCGCTTTCTAAATAGAAACAACGCATTACATGTTAAAAATTTATATTTTATTACTCATTCGTCATGCTGAGCTCAAAAAAAACACCAAAATTAATTGGAAAATTGTACGAAACTGAATAAATTCAATCAAATTTTGAAAATCAGGAGACTTATGGTCTCACATAAATTTAAATGTTTTGTTAAAGATTATTTAGATAGAAACATGCAGCAGAATGGAAAACCATTTAGAAACCTTAATGTATCTGATATTTAAAAACGTATGAAACAAATCATTATAATCATTCATTAACACCCTTAAATTATGACCATTAAATTGAATTTTGTACCTACTTTCTCTTCAATCGCCGAAACTATAAATATTCAATTATTATAGAGATATTTAAGGTTGGTCAAAAAAATAGTTTATGATTTCCAAAATATTCTTTAGACCTGCACACAAACATAGGAATGAGTAGAGAATTAGTGATACTGTTTTGGTTTTCCTCATTTTTGGTTCCATGGTTAACTATTTGTTTCTGATTCATCGATACCTTGTTTCATTTTTGTAACACGTGAAGTGGGCGTATGTAGAAACCATGAGCGAGAGACGCAAAATCAATAAAATAATTCGACTTTCGTAGCTACAAAAGGCTTAATTCCTAAAAAATAAAAACCATAAAATTCAATTATTCAATTGCATAATTTACGATAAAATTTTTCTTAAGAAGATTCTCAAATTTAGAAATAATTTAAAATTATTTACGTTCCATATTGTCCCAGAATAGACTTGTTGGTTTATTGATTATGGGAAATATTTGGTCCCCATCACAATAAATGAAGGTCGCAAAGATTCTCAAATTTAGAAATAATTTAAAATTATTTACGTTCCATATTGTCCCAGAATAGACTTGTTGGTTTATTGATTATATTGATTATATTGTTGGTACAAGCAATGACAGCAATGACGACGTAATTGAAAAAATTTCTTACCTGAAGTTTAATTAAAACAAGGGTTGTAGTTTTAATTAATCAGATTGTAAAATAATAAACAACACGAATCTGGTATGTAATAGGAATAAATAATTATAATTTATTTATACTTTTGTGGATTATGTCTATTGAAAATACTACTTAAAAATAATAATTATTTAGTATATTCCGGGGTTATTGTGGAAATGCAAATTTAATAATAGATCCGACCCATTTACGTCCTCAAGATATTTTTAGCATACACATATACTGGTAGTAGTACATTATTGATTAGTAAGATAAGATAATCTACTAATACTAGAAATACAGTATCGGAAATGGATTGGACATAAGTGATGACGGTACAAATACGGACAAAACAAAAATGAATATGAAGTATTTTACGATTTGATTTTTGCTATTTAAGATCAGTCAATAACAAGTATCATGAGTCATTGATATTTATATTGAAAAGCATCAGATGTGCCTTATCAAGGTCTCAATCGGGTATTGATATACTCATAGTTGAACATATTATAGTAAACATATAATATCAAATAATTGAATACTTTATTGACAGTTTCTTTTAAATTCGGTAATATCACAGAAACTGGTGATAATCTGCAACTTGTATCTCAAATAAAACATAAATGCATACCTAATACCATCACAAAAATGATCAACAAACCTGTGCAAATCTTATATATAGATCATAGTCTAATTTTGTTCAAAATTCACTATAATTGTATAAAAATTGTGACTCTAGAATACATTCAGATAATCAATATTCGTCTCTATAGACAGAAATTAGATTACCTATCATAAAATTGTAACCAACTCGATCAATATAGAAACGACTTGGAGTAAGATTAAACATAAAAACGACAGGTATAACTGAGATATCAAAAACTTAAATAAAATACTAAAATTGATCAAATAAAGGACAAATTCTCGAATAAGTTCGGTAAGAACATGAAACGTGGTTTGAATGGCGGATAGAAAAAGTATTAAAATTTTCACAGAAATACAAAGAAATTCATAAATGAATATATGCGAAACTAATCAACATTTTCTGAAGGCATTTATGAAATTTATGTCGCAAAACCTACCGTCTAATTAGAAGGCTGACCAGAAAGTAATGCTAAAGAACAGAATATTCAATTGATTCCAGGGAGACACCATTTTTTTTCTGGTAGAGTTGGTAAACAACGTTGATAAATAAGTTGCCGAAGAAAAAAAAAATCGATTATGTGTAAGAACTGGCAAAATCTTAATAAACACTATAAACAATGTTGTTGCAAATTAGTATACACAATTGTATCAGTCCAGTCTTGAAATCAAATATTCATAAATAGCAGCGTGATTTCATATCAGACATATCTTGCACATATCATATAAACAGAAATCGATCTAATATACATTAACATCGATACTGGTATATGATGTGAACAATTCTTGTAAGCTATGGAACAAATAGAACGCATGGCGATGTATTTATATTTATGTGTTATGTGGCAATGTATTTTGTCACAACTCTTGTTCCCACTCGTCTCTATTAGATTTTGTTATGATAAAGGTGAACAACCAGCCACATAGTATGAGATTGAGTGATTTAAACAATCGACTTGAAAATGAACAAACAGAGACGTGCATTCGGCTGAAATTAGTTGTAAACCGTTATGAATCATTCAAAGATGAAACTTATGATGATTGGTAATACAATAATAGATGAAGTACAAAGCTTTGAATATTTAAGAAAATTATTTGCCTAAGACAATGATGTAAAAAACAGATGCAGGATCACGAATACAAAAAGCGTGTTACATGTTTGAAATGCTAAAAGAGGTCCTTAAAAGTCTGTATAAATTTGTATATTTAATTAAAATTCTTTATTGGTTTATTGAATGACTATAAAGTGACGATTATCATCATGTCAAAAATCTAAGTTTTCATCAATGGATGTCTTAGATGCACCTTAAGAATTTTTTTTCCAAATACAATATCAAAAATTACGATTTATAAAGATTGTCGGATATTAAGATAATGAACTGAATTTTTAGATAAGGAATTAAATTATCCTTACACTGAGGCACCCATTCAATGATATATGTTAAACTGTAAAAATTAGGGTGACTGTGATGGTTAGCAATCGTGGATAATGCCTGCTATTAGTTGATAAGCTATGCTTCACACGGTGCGAAGGTTGTAATGGCGAGAAAAGAGCTGGACGTTGCCTTTTCAGGAGTTGAATGATTTCTTGATTAACATTGACCGAAGGCGTAACGTGCAATGAAAAAGAAGATGAGGAAAAAGAAGTTAATTTTTGTATTGAAGTTATTTTTATAAATATTTTCCCTGTACAGGGATTGACACTTTTTGAACACAATTAATGAAATCAACATTATTGGTGTTCCACTTACTTTAGTATTGCTAATATCCATTGTCAGTAATCATGTTTTAGATACGATTTTATTCTCAATACAGTAACTAAATATACTATAAAATAAATAGTTGATCGATTAAATAATTGAATAATTCGGTAGAATTGGAAGTAAATAAACAGCTCTACCTTGGTGATATGTTTTTTTCTTTTTATTATTTTCAATCTTAAAAGTTTCATAAACTTTCCAAATTACTGACTCTATATAACAACGAATTTTGTAATTATTGATTATTATTTGGGATTGATAAAGTTCTGTATCCATTGCCAAATGTAGACTCGTATACGAATGTGGACACATAAAAACTTGGACAAAATTCATTTGATTTTTATAAAAGAAAATCCTACTTGTCACATAGTACGTTTTGATTACGGGAAATTATTTAACTTTCTTTTTTACTTTATTATATTTTTGTTCGGTTTCGAATATATAGGGGGTATGTATAGAAAGCACAATACCCGTACGTCCGTATATATGTATATATATATATACGGTCATTAAATTTTCATAACATGTGGAAATGAAAAGAAAATTGGATAAAAAAAACAAAAAACAAAAAAAAAAAACATAAAAATAATGGCAAATTTTACCCAAAAATTTTTACTTTCCATATAAATACAAAGGTTAAAGTTAGTCTTTGGTCATATAGACGAAAATAACTTCAAATAAAATTCAATGTGAATATGTAAACATATAATAGGATAGATACACTCTGCTACATACTATTCAATGGATGTTATTCTTGTCTATGGAAATGGATGTAGAAACTGGTATACAAGAATATATCCAAAATCAGGGTACACATTTTTATCTCAATTAAATTAGTTTTCAGTGAACTGAAAATCAACGTATTATATACTAGAGTATAGTCGTTATAGAGACAACCAAAATTAGGTGGTATGAGATACGTTTGAATTGATTGTACTGAATATTTGATCATTTCATATGTAATTTCAAATATAATAAAATGAATTCATGTATAGTCTGTTAGTCAATTAGGACCAATGTATCCAGTTGGAATCAATATTCAATTGCCTGAATGCTCTCGATAACAGCTTTTAACTGAACAAGATTTATATGTAAATAAAACTGAATAACCTTTAAATTTATTCATATTAAAAACAGTATGAGATTGAGATTGATCTATTTAATTTTCGTATTAATGTTCCCATCCTATTCTTTAGCAAGGATTGATCTACTTCATAGTGAATTTCCTCAAAAGCTTTACTATACTTTACTATACATATAATCGTTCTCTCAATAAACATTTAGTACAAATAATTTTGAATAACTAGTCGGCAATCATCACACATGTGTTAGCAATAAGTGATACTTTCAAAAAACATCGAACATATTATTTTTTTAATTCACGTTCACCTTCTTCTTCTTTTTCTTCTCCTTCTTCTTTCCTTAGGTCATGGACCTATGTTTTTCTTGGACTTTTTTATTTTCTGTTAATTTTGAGATGCGGATGTACAACTTTCTCGCCATCACTTCGGAGGCCTACCTATTGCCAGTATGCCACCTGGGTGTTCTTTTCTCGCAATATTTGCGATTCTGTTTTCTGGCATTCTAACAACGTGGTCTCTCCAGTAACGTTTTCTGGACCTAGTCCATCTCACTATGTCTTGAATTTTACATTCCTCTCTGATATCATCACTTCTGAT
>JANSTX010047173.1:0-12059 GCA_027564355.1 Penthetria funebris | reverse complement strand
AAACATATCCACTCAAACCTATTTTTTGTACACGGTGTAGATACGTTCCGGATAAAACAAAAAGACATGAAATTCATATATTGGGTAAAAACCTAAAAAAATTCAAATTTGTCAACACAAAGTTCGTCAATATCTTCATTGTCACGTCATCGAAACCCTTACCAACCACTCTATGTACCAATGCTATGATATCGAAATATTCAACCAATTGAGATGAAGTAGGATTTGTAACTGAAACTCACTCAGGCCACAAAATTGGACGGCCAACAAGCAGAAGATTCAATATTTTTATCACTGATATATTTTTGGGATTACGGAACAAAACATTTATGGAACCACCGTGTTAGAGTAAAATCGTGTAAAAACAGGTTTGAGTGTATATTTATATATATTTACATTGAGAGCTCACTTGTTTAGCCTACGTTGACCCTTTATATATTAATTTCTTGAATACGTTATACGTTACTCAGGGAATGTGCACTTGTATAATTATCATCTGTTATGTCGGAATATTGTATATTTCTTACAATTCCAAAGACATGCCATTGATATTATTTTAACCACGGCACATTCATTGGAAAAGGGATTTGTCAACCCAATTTGAATGATAAAGTGATAAATTTTGTCTTCAATGGGGGATTCGGACTCAGGTCTACCCTCAAGGTACTCTTGCGCTTTACCACTATGCTACAACGACCTATTATATTTTACAATTCGTGCTAGTTTTACCTCATTATCATTATACTGATTATGGTAACATTGATATTGTTGGCGAGTCTATTTGTTAGACCTTATATCATACAATGTGTAACACATCAAAAATATCACCTTGCAATAAGATACTGACACAATTGTTACCCATTCTATCGATTGGTAATTTAATCTAGTAATTCTGATATTTTGTATCACATAAAAAGGACAGTCACAATGTGATGTCGATGTAAATGATTTGATAATTTAATCAAATGAACAAAGATTATCCGGTTCACCACCACGAATCAAAATACCCAAGAACATTATCATCTTTTCCATCATTTTTTTTATTGTTTCGTCTAAATAAAGAATTTACATTGAAACGATAAATGGTCATCCAAGTTTTAAGAAATTCTGTAAAGATAGGAAAATGAACAAAATATTAAAAAGTTTAAAAAGATTTATTAAAGGGAATTAGTGTACCGGTCGTAAGAAATAAAAGATTTTTTTTTAATTGTGAAAAACGCTATCAAAGAATATTTAAGCTGTCTTCTTCGACCAAAAAGTAAATGAGGGTTACAACATTTTCACCCACTTATCTTAATGCGTCTGCGACTGTGGTCCAGTCTCGTCGAACATCGTCACATTCTAATTGATTCCCCAAATCGCCTGCGACCCGTTGTCTTACATTTTCATTACGAAGTTTAGCCACGTTTATACGTCCTGCAGTTCCAGATGGTCTACTTATGCTTGCCATAAATTTTAACTTCATCTGTCCAATAATCAAGTAGTGGTCACTATAGTTTCGATATTTACATCTTCTACTAATTGTTATGTGAACTATTTCTGGTACGTCCGTCCGGTTAAATCCAAGTTTCTTTGTGTATTCTTTTGTACGCAAATATAGTATGTCAATCACAAAATATTTCTGTACATTTCCGCAAAAAGTTCTCGAATTTGTACCTCCTAAATTCTTCAGTCACCTGCGCAAGTTTCGTTGGTTCAAGTATTGTTCGTACGTTCCAGGTTCCAAATCGTATCCGTTTACGTAAGCCAAAAGTCGTCATCGTGTTCCCATATATCATCATAATCCGAGGCCATTAGCTGAGGTTTCTCGTACAATTTAGTTTTTCAGTAGTGTCAGATCCAAACACACTGCTGTCCATAGGTGGAGTTGGATGTTCATTCCTAACTGGACGCCCAACCGCACATCTCGCAATTTAAGCCTTGTCTGATTAAATGTTAATATCACACTACGTTCCCGTTGGCCAATGAACTCTTTTAATTGCTTTAGTTAACACTCTTTTTCAATATTTACAAGTCCATTGGTTGCAAATCTGTCGCGTATGGTGGCCAATGTTGTGAATTTAATGCTGTAGCTAATGGCCAATGGCGATTATGATTTTCTTACAAAGCTGTCTCGCTATTTTTCTGTCAAATAGAAAGCCATCGTGCTACTACTTTTTTCATTAGACATATTTGTTTTCAATTACGACGTAGAACAAGGAGTCGTGCATTTGTAAACAAATTTATGAACTAAAGTCTATCAAATTTTGTGAGCGTTGTCCATTGACGAACCCATATGTCATATTTGCAATAGATCTCCATTAGGTAAAGTTATAGTGTACAAAAGGCAACTAATAGTCAAATTTATGACATTATTATATTATAATTACTGCAATAATAAATACTATATGCCACTTACTTTATTTTTGAAAAAGGACAACATATCATTTCAAAAATATAATGAACCTATGAAATTTGTGCATTTGGATCGTAGTTTCAGTGAACATTCATAGATTTACTTTGACAGAACCCATGTACATATCAGGAAATATTTGATGTATGATAAACTAGAGTAGTTATGTGTACTTTACCGTATATATGTAAAAGAAATATTAAAGTTGTAACATAAGCAATTTGACTGACAGCGAATGCTTTTTCAACTGTCATGAACATGCCTCAGTTTGTTTCTATACTATTGACAATGTTTAGTGTAATAATATTGTAACAACATAAAGGATATATATTACGTATTTACAATATACACTTTATACAAATTTTAAATATCAACAGGATCACATTTTAAATGAGAAAAACTACTCATTTATAAAAATAAATTAAAGTGAATAAATATCCTTCATCTACGTAACAAATTCTTATTTGTCTAAAAGTGCTTGAATCTATTGTTCAGAAGATTTGAGCTTCAGGACATCATAAAATATTATGATGTAGTTTATACAATGGCTGTTATAAATATATTAAATGATTTATGAATGACACAGCTCAAGTAGTACTTATTATTAATAGGATTATATACCAAGGAAGGACTAATATTTTTCTTTCTGTTTATTTTCTTAGAACAAACAAGGGATAAAGATAATTAGTTTTATATCTTTTGTATATATTATATAATATTCCTAGTGTGTGATAGTTTTATTGGAATATTTTGTGATGTTCTAGTAAAAGACGACACCTTCAAGATCCATATTACTTAATTAATACTAATTAATTATTAATACTTAATTAATTTATTCCAAATCTTATATTTTATTTATATCGTCAAATGTTATAATATACAACACTTTTGTATTGTGCTACGATTAGTTTCTGTAGTACCAATGAATAATTGCAATTAATTTATTTCCGTCTTTGTGACTGATCACATGTCATTACGTATCTGATCTATCTGGAAATGTAATCAATGTAATCCAATTTTCTAAAAAAAAAATTGTAAATTAATTTATATAACAAAATAAAATGAAAATACATTTCATTATATACAGCAGTTGATTGAAACGTGAATAAACCCTAGGAACTGTTCGAAGAAGCGTTTGATTTTGTGTCGAAACGGAGATCTAGAGTCATCAAATTCAAAATGGTTAGTAATATTATTAAAACATTTACACATATTGCTTATTGGTTCATTAGTACCTATTAAAGACAACATTTAGAAACTCATGATATTCCTAATCGTCTCGCATGCGAGACATTAATATTAATGATTTATAACACTACGCTACAATCAATTTGTCCACTTAAAATTTCAAAGACACAACAGCAGCAAGCATTGTTTCGTCCAAATTGTTTCTAAGTGAATTAATTTGCATCTTTCGATGTATGATGGTAGATTAGATTACGTAGAGAATATAATACAAACTGAATTTGTATAGATTGAATTCTAATACTGTGGACCTGGTAAGAAGGTGGATTACGTTTTCTATGTTGTGTGGTGATGCAGATTTAGAAATATTAAGCGATATGTGGATTATCCATATACCATTTGTCTAGTTGGTTTAATTCTTGTTGAAATTGTGCCACGTTATTAGAATTATTTTTTATAGGATAATATAATGTTATATCATCAGCATACAATAAACATTTTCATTTACTATATACGAGGTCATTAATAAACAGATTAAATAAAAGTGCACCTAGGCTCTATTGAATAACCACAGCCAAAATGTCAAATTGCCCAACATGACCGGCAATACAAATAGTTTACATTAGTTCACGACAGTTAGAAGTTGTAAATGACTGCAAATGTCGTAAAGTCGGAGATTAGTTTAGCAGGGTGCCTCTTAGACTATAAATTAATACCACTGAAACTACTAGGAATTTAGCCTCGGATAATAGATTGGATTTACACAACGACGACTCGACACGAACACGGACAAAAGGAAAATGGAAAACGAATATATTGCGATTTGCTTGCTGGAATATAACATCGTTTAGCAATAAAGACCAAGAACTGTTAATGGAAATGAAACATCATAAGATCAAAGAGAGGAAAATACACAAATAGATACGACTATGTTCGCATATATAGTGAGTGACAAGAATAAGGTCAAACGGACTCATTCTAACGGGTGCCAGAAGGCCTCGAGGTGAATATAGACATATTAGTAACCAAATAATTTACCGATATGCAGGTGTCGAAAGAATCGATGAAATCCTGGTTAAACAGGCGTTGAGTTTTTTGACCAAAATGACAAAGTTCGAAAGTCCCATTCGCAAGGGATGTAGCAATAGGCCAATTAGATTCGGCGAGCCGCAAAATCATATGATCAAACATCCAATGTTCGTCTATCATCTGGATGTTAGTGATAGACTATATAATTATGATAGTTTATTTACGCTATACCATCAACGATCCAATACTGATACGCAACTTGTGTATAACGTCGAAAAAAATTATAAATGCATTTACGATAGCTTATAAATGCATCGCAATAACTATCGACAACGATGCACATTTATGAGATGTTTTTTCTGGTACTCGCAGTTATTTAGACGTCTCAATGGTTATGTAACGAATCTGTTCTAACTTTTCGAATCCTATTCATGTCTAACATTGTTTAATTGTTCGACACATCGGTCGAGGTTCCTATGACGTATGTTGACGCTGTACTGCTTAGTTTCACCAACCCCGCAACCCCGCATTCTCTTTTCCTACACTCTCTCCCATATTCCAATATTAACTATATACTGGCGTTACCAATCTATTTTCCCAGTAGAAGTTGTAATTCAAACCCCACCATCCTAAGGTAAATTATTCTTTCTATAAATTGTAAAGCAAGTTCACTATGTAAGCATTGTTGGCAAGATGCATTTGTAATCTATTAATTATCAATTATCACAAACGTACTTTTTGTATAATATTTAACTGTAAATTATTTAATAAACGATTTTCGTATTTGAAATTGAAAGCAACAAGGCTCCATCAATATATGGATGCCTTCGAGATGTCATTTGGAGAAACAAGTTCATGTTGCTTGAAGGTAAAAGTTCGAATTTATAAAGCATGCGTAAGACCCATTTTAACATATGCAGTGATGCTTCCAGAACTAAACAACTTATGGGGACAACAGAAATGAAGATCTTACGTACAATCATCGGTCAGTCACTCAGAGATAGAATCAGAAAATGAACAAGAACCACAAGGCGTTACTGGAGATACAATGTTGACTGAGTGCCAGATAATAGTATCGCAAATATTGCAATGAAGCAATACCTCAAGTGAAACACGACCTTTAAGATGGCCTCCGAAGTGATGGCGACAAAGTTGTCCAACTGCATCTCAAAACTAAATTGTTGGAAAAAAGTTTTTTAAAAATTTATTGAACTATTTTAAGACATACTTTCAATATGATCCACCAAATCTAATACAATCAGAATGGATTTATGATGAAAGTTTTCTTTTTTTAAGCGTGAATCGCGTATCATTACTAAAATCATATCAGGCGTGGAGAATAGGATAAGATCTAATGATATTCTGTTATTAGCATTCCTTAAATAGTTCATCTGTGATACACCAAGACTCATTAAAGTGTCCAGGACAAATATATCGATTTCTGACCTAACATCTATCAATATCAAAATGCTACTATCATTTAAATCATCATTTATCCAGTGAAAGTAAGGTAAATTAAAATCATCACAAATCAATAAAACTTTTTTAACTATGTAACTAATAGCGTCAATATGCAACCAAAATATATATATATATATAAATAAATAAATATATATCTAAGGAACTAACTGATGGCATTATACAAACCGTGCTGAAAGATGTATACGACTGTGATTAAACAGTACCGCTAACGAAACCTACTAGAAAGCTGTGCGCATCTAGTAGTATTTATAATGACGAAAGACACACAACATAAATGAAACTAATTATTGTAATCTAAAAGAAGTTATATTTACAGTACAAATCAAGCTGCATTTCGTCTACCTTTATGTGATTTGTATCAGAAAATCATAACCACTCTAGAATGTATTTTTACGAAAAAATCATATCTCGAGAATGCAGTAGTAAATACTATGAATGTAGGAAATATTCTGACGATTTTCAATTTTCATGTACCAATATGGTATAGATAGTCAAAGGCAATCAACGTACTCATAACGTACGAATCTTTTTTGCTTTCAAATCAAACATCTGTATGGAGGCGTTTAAGATAAATTTCAATTTCTTTAGAAAAATGACGTTCTGACAATCATGTTTTCCTGAGACAGAAATTCAAAATTTTATTGCTATTTGATTTATCACACTTTACCAGTCTGCTCAATGGAAAATTATTTCGCTCATCGCTAAATTTGATCCATGGGATTTGTATCAGTCAAGATAATTAAATCAGATCGAAGTTCCAACTGGTTGTCATATAGACATAAATATTATACACTTCATCAATAAAAACTGTTGAATTTAGCCGTGTTTCAGTCAGTACAACAAAGTCATAATTAGATACATTTATACATTCCCATAAAATTTACTTATTAATGAACGTAGTCCTCATACGTTCTGGTAATAAAAATGAAGTTTGCCAGACATATTTTGGTAATAATTGCAAATAATCAACTGCTGATGTATCATTAAGTGCACAATTATAAGTAACGGCGTCAAAAGGCGCGATGCCATATTTCACCGAAATTTTGTTTGGACGATGCATACATTCACTTAACAATTAATCTTTTAGACCATATATCAGAACACATAATACATAATACATTTCAGGGCTAATAAAACATTCATATTTCTAGATGATACATCAGTAATTTTGGACAGTGGTGTAAAACACTTTATCGTATTAATAGGTAAATTTAATTTGTTTGATACAAACATTGTAACAGCGTCTACTGGAATTGTAGAACTCGACCGTGAAAAGAAATATATTTTATATTTTTCTTCGGGACAACTTGCTGAGAACCGTTGTGTTGATGATGTTGCTTACTTAGCACTTGCCGAATAGTAAGATGTGTCACTTAAAACAAATAATATTTCTTATGAGCTAGCTTCTTAAAAGCTAGCACTTATAATAAATAGATTGCTTTGAAGCATAGGTAATAACAATTGGTACGATTTGATGTTATTATTGAGACAGCCTATTTTTTCGAATTCAATTATTTTTGTTTTATTCCGCTAAGAAAACCAAAAGTATTAAATTTATTAAATTATATTTCATTTTTTACAGGTTACGTTCACATTTTTATATGATTGGATTACCCTTGAATTCTGTACATGCATATGTGGATATGAATGAGAGATTTGAGTTCTATTTGCAACTACTTACAAATTACAGTTAAATCAATGGACATTCACATAATATAATGGAAAGGACATTAAAAGGTTAGTTAATTTATATATTTTAATATTTTATATTAACTCCTACTTTTTTATAGGCTATTCTAAGATTTATTGTATACATGTGATTAAAAGCTAATGATAATCAATATTATGAAAGCATTATTAATAGTAGACGGAAATGCGTGTTATGTTAACTTATAGCGTTAAATAAGAAAGAAAGAAAAAGCGTATCAAATGTCGAATCTGAATTCGTATAATAGTAAATTATATCACAATTCTTTTAAATTAATACTTTTATTATAATACCTAAGCAATACTTCGTAAATACAAAAAAATATATTATAAAAGTAGAACGTGAACTAATCTAAGCCAGGCAGTTTTCCAATAATTACAGGACATTCATTATGTACATTAATGCATTCACATTTTTTATCAATTAGTTACCCATTTTTTATATTTTTGTTTTAATTCAAAATAAATTTGTATATATTAAATACAATTGGCTACGTGCTACCTGCTGCAAATATGAATATTATGCAAATTCAACTAAAATGATTGATATTTTAAAATAAGAACGTCATTATTAATGGTTATATGGTATTATATCGTTTATAATAAACGGTAATCAATTCAAATATGAGTAGGAAACATTTTCAAGAACATTGAATAATATTGAGGCTCGCATTTCTCAAGATTAGAATTGTTAAAACATCGTTTAACTTGTTTGCTGGTTACTGTTGAAACTGCTTTCCGGAATGATATTGACAATTTATTAATATGTAGTGAATTGTATGACAGGATAAGTAATTTATCTTGTGTGCTAAACAAGTTGAATTCACAGAATATCCAATTTATAATCCAAATAGACGGTCTACGTTTACATTTGGTCATAAGATATATAATCTTATATTTAATGTATCCAATATTAGTACAATAGAACCACATATTCCAAATGATTTATCATATCAAAATATGAATAGTACTTCGGGTATTACGGTTCGTCCTCGAGTTCCGGTACACAAGTGTAGAGATGTTTAGAGTCTGCTTCATCTTTTGTGTATAGAATTAATGATTTAACCCGGGCCAGAAATATATAAATCCACAAAAAATATATTTCGTTATGGTTCAGTGTACTTGGTTTAATAAATAAAACGGATTATTTTCGATTGTTTTACAATATGCGAATTTTATATTATTTGGTGTTATTATTTTAGTTACCAATTGAAGACTAACTTTTTAAATATAAAACTAAAACAATGTTTTCAATGATTTAATTTATTATTTGTATGGAATCATTGAATTCTATATAAATAGCAAATTGAACCACAGTGATGGCCACCACATGTAGGTATTGCAGGCACTTGGCCAATAATTCAATTCACGTGTGTGCTTGGTTCTAATCCAAACCATCCATCAGGCATGATACGATGCAAAAATCTTTCCTTTTCTGCCGTCGGAGCAGCTGTTCACATGTCAAAAAAATACCGTATCACGCACCCTATTTCCATGCTTTTCAACCATTCCTACTGCTTTCAAACTTTCATGGCAACTATTGTGTGATCAACTTGTAATGATTCTGCAAGTTCATTTTACGTCTGACATGGATATTCATCTAGCAATGCTTCAAATTCCTCGTTTTCAAATTTGGAGCCAGAACGTTATTTATCTTTAACAATCAACATAATTAATTTCAGAGAAGCGAATCTCTGCATGTTGTTTCCCACATAGCATGCTCGCCGTAAATCTTTAGTTAGTTAGTAGATCCGAATCAATAATTTTTAATGGGTGAGAAACAATACAGCAATATTATTATATCGTTTATTGTCGTTGGTTTTTTGTTTTGTTTCTAACATTTTTCCACTAACTTATTTTTTGCTTCAATGAGCTAATTTTGACATTTATTTGACTTTCAATTTGTCTCTCAACATATATATGTTTGTTTCATTAAAATACTTAAGCACTTTACACCAAACAACTTTTTTCGTATTTTTTTTTCCTGCTTCGAAAGTAAGAACAATGCAATTTTAATTGACTTGACTTAAAAACCTAACATATCATTGTCGTTTTCTTCTTAGCTCTAGATTAGAATGATACTGTATTTGTTATGTCAAGAAAATCCATTATCGGTGTAGATTATTATATTGTAAAACAAAAAAATTACTTAATTTTATTGCATTTTCATGAAATGTCTATTTTAAAAATAAATCAACTAAGTGACTACACATTAAGTTTAATGCGAATTCAGTTTCTACAGTACTGAAATTGAATTATGGTGATTCAC
Organism: Penthetria funebris; assembly: GCA_027564355.1. Lineage (NCBI taxonomy): Eukaryota > Metazoa > Arthropoda > Insecta > Diptera > Pleciidae > Penthetria > Penthetria funebris. Next base: position 1,995 of record JANSTX010047173.1, on the reverse strand, counting down.
TTTGTTAATTTTGCTATTTAGTTTAATTCCAATTCAGATTGAGTGAGATGTAACGCTATTGTCGAATCAGTTAATTTCTTAATACTGTCCATTTTGATTAAAATCAGCATTTGAAAAACGGTCAGCTTTTTACAGAATGATTTGTTGTTATAATTTATCTCATCTCTTCTGTATATTATGTATTATTATACTAAATATCATTAAATATTTGACAAAGATTGGAAAATAATGACAATGAACAAGTCCAGAGGATATACAATTAAATTAATTGATTGCAATTTATTATAAAACCAGTGTCAACTACATGTAAATTTTGTCCATGAATAATTTAACCTAAAAATAAACAAACAAAAAAAAAAAAATCCTATTATGTATTTAGAACAAAATAAATTTCCATAACATTTTCCATTTGATTTAAAAAAAACGTAAAATAGAAATGCTAAATGCCATTCTATTATTTTCATGGAAACCGCAATAAAGAGATAAACAAAACATAATAATTTTCATCTATACTTTTACAAAAAAAAAAGCAATGTTCCTTTCAATTTTTCCTTTTATAAAAATGCAAAAATATGTAAACAGTAGTAATAAATATTCTTAGCAACATAAAGAAACTATACAATTTTGCTACAGTGTGTTCTAATTCCAATGAACCGAATGTAGTATTATAAGCAGAACATTGCTGATTGATTTTATTTTATGTCGACAATTATTCTGATGCATGAGAAGCCTATCGACCAAATTTGCCTATACTATTGCATAATTCTATTATACATAGGTTCCTGCTGATTACATACACTTCATGTAACTGACAGATCTTACACTTAATTTTTGTAGTGTAATATGTTGTGTAAATTCAGTATATCACATAGTTTTTTGATAAGTCGACAAGCACGAGCAGATTTGTCGCATATTAAAATCAAGACACACATTTTATTACAAAGGGAATGATAATTTACCAAATGATGGTGTGGGTTTCTTATCAACAGCAAAATATCAAACAATACATATTAAATTTGTCTCAGCACGTCGTGTAATATATCTTATATTAAGAACTATTAAAATGTACAAGATGAAAATTATACAAGTATATGTACCCACTTCCGATGGAAGTAGATGAGGAAATTGATGTATTTTATGATGATATTCAAATGGCAATAAAAGAAAAATCTACACATTCTTAATGATAATATGAGATAGCTGGGAAACGAGCAATTAGAGATTTTGTCACGGCCGAAATATCATAATTTTTTGCTACATCAAAATTTGTTTGCCATGAACACATTTTTTAAGAAGGGCATAAACAAAAACGTGATTGAGTACAGAAACAAAATTGATTATATAATAACAAATAATAAAAACTCCATATATTATGTGACTGCGTGTTAAAAAAAGTTTATCAACAGAAAGTGGTGATAAATTTGTTCGATCAAGAGTACTTTTAGACATCCAATTTATAAGAACTAAAATGATAAATTGGACAACCATTACAGATTGAACCAAATTTAAAGCAATATTGCCTGAATTTCAACATTTAATTAAATCATTCATAAAACTAAATTGTCAGTAAAACATCACAAAATCGAAGTAAGCCCTCCTCCGAGAAACGTTGCTTCAAGTAGAAAAAAAACGTGCACTACTCACTGATGATAAATGCGTTTAAAGATCTCAACAAATCGATTTCAAAAATGATTCGAAAAGACATTAGATATTTCAACATGGGTCTCATTATAGATACAGTCCAGAAGAATGGAAGCATGAGATTGCTCAGATCAAAGTTAAAAACTAATAAAATGCGCATATTTAAATAGAGAAATGAATACAGTAAAACCACTAAAATTAGAACCCTCGGAAATTAGAATCCCTCTAAAATTCTAACGGCCTTTTTTCAGTTTGGTTTACAACGATTGCCTCTAAGATTCGAGTCTTTAGTTCGAATTTTAGAGGTTCACACAAATCAAACAAAAGAAAGTCAAAAATAATGGTACAATTTAT
>JANSTX010047151.1:0-12064 GCA_027564355.1 Penthetria funebris | reverse complement strand
TTCACCATAAGCTTCTATCAACAATCGATAACTATCAGCAGCGGTTTTCTTCAAATGAAAGAAAGTTATTAAACTTCGCCGCAAAACAACTTTTTCAGGCACGTAATTCGACATGTTCGAAGCAAAAAAGTGAATTTTACTGGCGATATTTTTAAACATGTGAAATTTAAAATTATTTTCTTGCATGTTTCTGTTTCCTATTCCAATCGACATATTCTGTGGTAATATTTCATTGAATTTTTTTTTTTGTGATCAACCATAAATTGATAGTTAATAATTATATCAATTGCTTATTGGGATATTAAGAAAGTGAAATTTTCACATACAACGTACTCTCAAGAAAACCGTCGACAACGTCAAAAAATATTTTGTTTACATATTTTCTATTTATTTTATTTACAATTTTAATTCATTTTAATATATTTATTAAAATATATATACATAATTAATTGAGTTAATAATGACTGAATCAAATATTGATATAAATTCATTATCTAATTTTTTATTTGATATTAATTTGAATGGTTTAACCAAAGATAAAGATGTGCACACAAAAATTCTTGAAAATTTTGATGAAATAACAGCAAATTCAAAATATTTAAGTGGTCCGGCTTTAAGAAGTAAAATTAAATTTAATTTAAAAACTTTTTGAAAAAAAAAAAAACAAAAATTATCTAATAAATTTAATTATTTTTTTCATAGATTGGTTATTAAGAAAATCATACACAGCTTATCATTCGAAAAATAAATTGAAATCAATTTATTTTGAAAGTATGGCATTAAATATTGGATTACATCAACTTTATGAATTAGAGAATAATATGCCAGATGCAGAAAAAGGTAATTAAATTATATATAATTTGTATACTGTAAGAGTAGTGCTATTTATAAAACTATTACAAACAATTAGTATTTGATGATAACTTTGAACTTTGAAAGAGGTAATATAATCAAAATTTAAAGTATTGGTCAGTCAATGGTTTTATTGTGATTGTCATACTCTGTCTTCGTGTCTTACGGAATTAAAAGAACATTAAAACAGTGTTTGTTTCTATTAGATGATAACTTTAAAAGAAGTATTGTTATCAAAACTTAGAGTGTCTCGGCCAGTCAAAGGTTTCAATCTTATAGAGTAAAAAAGAACACTTGTACAAACAGTTCCTATTAGATGATAACTTGAAAATAGTTAACATCTTTAAAACTAAAATTAACGGTCAGTGAAGTTTTATTTTGATTGTGATATCGGGTCATAGTGTCTTACGTAAGAATTCGTAAATGATTAATTTTAAAGAGGCAATATCACCAAAACTTAAACTATCAGTCAGTCATTGATCGTACTATACGGAGATAAAAGAACACTAGCACAAACCAATTATGTTAATGCATAAATGATATTAGTTGCCGTATTTATTGTTTCTAAAATGATTTACAAAATCTTTAATTTTTTTTTTAGTTAATAAGAAACAACAAACGAAACAAAAAAATACTAATGAGCAGTAAGTATATTTTAATAGTTTAACAATTTAAATATCAATTATTTGATAATTGAAGTATTTTTTTTTTATTAACACGTGTTTAGCCCCAATAGTTTACTAGATTATATACAGTCAGAATTACAAGAATCCAAAACATCTAATAAATTATTTAAAAATAAAGAAAACATTTTCTATAATTATAAAAAGGGAATTGATAATATTTTAGAAAAATGTTTAAGTTTACCTAAAGGTACGAGTAGATTCTTTTTGTACATTTTATGATATTTTTAGATAGACACATGTATTGATCGAGTTATACATTACAGAATGGATGGTAGTACAATTCTCCAAATTTAGTTATGAATCATTTTTACTTCAAGAAGATTACTATACAGTAAATAGTCCAGTAAAAGTTACATTATTTTGTTATCCAAGATCAGAGATATTAAATAATGAACCATTATGTTTTCATTTAGAAACTGGAAAATTAGATGGTATGTTTTTTGTTTTTATTTGTATTATTAATTTTATACATTAAAATGAAAATATAATATTAAATAGGTAATATCTATGAAGATGCCTTAAATATTCCAAAACTTATTTATAAAGCAACAAATAGTAAAGTAATTGAAGATCATAATAAAGAAAATCTTATTATGAATAATGCACTTGAAGTATTTAAATGACCTATTTCTTTTTTTATATATTGAAATAATTATTTTAATTTTTAAATATTTTATTTTTAGAATTTTATTGATAAACATAAAATATTAATGGGTCCATGGATAGTTCTTTTGAGTGGCAAATTAAAATTACCATTATTATTTGAATCGAAAATCTATAATGAAGTTGATAAATTTTGTGATAAAAAGTAATTTAAATAAAATAATTAAAAAAAAAAATAATAAATTTTTCTGTTTCTTGTTGTTTTTTTTAGCTACACAAAAGAACAAATAGTATTAATTAGTTTAATTGCTCGACGTTTAGATTTACTAAGCGATGAATGTGTGAATGATGCTGCCCTACAAATATCAAATAATATTAAAGAATTTAAAAATTTAATTATTTTTTTTAGAACTTTGAAAATTAAATATATTGACGATTTTAAAACCAATCAATACTATCCATGTATATTAATTATTGATGAGGTAGTAAACTGTTGTTAATACTTGTCGGTGTAAGAAAGTAATTTATGTTTTTTGTTTATTTTGTTTTTCTTTTCAGTTATTAGATGGTTTTCAATGGGAAATGCTTAATCCAAGTGAAGAAATTTGTCGAATTAGTTCATTATCAATTTTATTTTATTTATTTGATAAATATAAGGAAAAAATACAAAATGCATATTTAAATGTTAAAATACAGACTGGTAATTGTATCATTAATCCAGGTAATCCGTGATTATTTATTTTTTGTTTCAATTCATTCATTATTTTGTGCAATCAAAATGGATTATTATTTTTAGATTCAAATTTAGATAATATGGAAAAACGTATGCAAGAATTTATTAATCATTGGGTACCTCATTGGAAATGTATGTACGGAAATAAACCAACAAAAGTTGATATGATTTCAATGCTTTCAAATTGTGATTTGTTTTTGTAATGTTGTTTTCTTTTTCATACATTTTTTTTGTTTTTGTTCAATTTTGGGTAGAAACATTTTTTTTTTTAATGTTTTTATTGAAAACTTTTTTTTTATTTTTTTTAGTTATTCTGGTCATGGTAGCGGTTTGCAATTATTAAGTGGTAAATCAATAATACAATTAAAATTAAATTGTATAGTATTTTTAATTGGTTGTGAAAGTGTTGCATTAAAATCAAATGGTTTACATAGTGAAATGATGGGTAGTCATTTATATTTACATTTAGGATTTTGGTAAATTATCCATTGAATATAAATAATTATTAATTTAAAGTTTCTGGTTTTTCTTCAGTCCTGCAATACTTGGTGCATTATGTGTAATAACAGATGTTTGGTCGGATATTATATCAACATATATTTTGTCAACATGGATTTCATCAAGTGTTAATGATACATGGTTAATTCCTACTACACGTATATGGAATAAAAGAACCAGTCGTATTAATTGTAAATTATTTTGATTTTAGAAATTATATTATATTATTTATTTGTATTGATCTTTTATTATAGTAATAAATCAACAGAAACCGAAAACAATATATCCAAGTTTATTGAAATGTTTGGCACAAATTCGTTGTAATTTAAATATACCACTTCGTATGCGATCGACAATAATTTGTCGGGGTTTACCTATTTATAATGAAATAAATTAATATTATACTTAAATTTGCATATTTTATGTATAAAAGAATGTAAATATCATAAAAATGGAAGAAAAAAAAAATGTTAATAAATGGTGTACACAATGATTTTAATGTACGTTTTTTGTTTAATCTGTATAACTATTTGATGGGGTTTTTAAAGCACGGCATTTGATAGAGTACGTAGAGATCTGAAACTGTTCAACTGTTCATGAACTATACAGCATTGCTATTAATGCTTATTGTACATAAATGTTGATAATGGCATTCACACAAATTGTAGAACATCTAACTCATTCAATATAAATGTTGGTGTGCATCAGGGTTCTACATTAAGTCCATTAATCTTTATCATTGTTATGCAACATATTTCTGGTATAATATACAGGATCCTGTTCAATGGATTAAGATATTTACAGATGACAGTTTTAATAAGCGAAATTGAAAAAAAAATCAATCTCTGGAATTCGGTACACCCGATATCATTCGGAGTTACATTGTTACTTTAATCACTAAAAGCTGATGCAGATGGTATACAGTTAAGTAATGTATTCAATTTTCTCTAATATAAATATTTATAGTACAATTAAATTCATTAAAAGTTTATTTTATTAATAAAAATCAAACATATTAATATATTTAGTTATGTCCTTCAAATTTTCCTTATTTTGTTAAATATTGTATTATTTTTTAAATGTTTTTTATGTCAAATTAATTAATAGTAATTAGCAATTTTTTTTCTTAAAACAAATTATACCCAAATACGTCCATTTGTATCCCAACTGGCTGATGCCAATGCCATTCCATTTGGAGCCATACTAATTCCTGTAATACGATTTTGATGACCTTTTAAGGAACCTGTAATTTAATTTTAATTATGTAAATTATAGCATATTCATGTATAAATAAATAAACTAACCATTATAGGTTGTTTTTAATGTGTCCCAAACATGAATTTCACTATCATCAGAAGAACATAAAATATATCGTCCACTTAATGATATGGCTAAATAAAAGTAAAATTATAATTTTTTGGATATTGAAAAAAATTATAATATAACTTATAGTAACGCGTATACATACCACAAGAAGTAAATCCACTATTTTTATTGGGTGGTGAGTAGCTAGCAATTTGTTGATCTGAACGAATATCCCACAGACGAGCTGATTTATCTTCTGATGCTGTAATAAAAGCTTGTCCACTTGGATGAAACTATTGAGAAAGTAAAATACATCTTTAATAGTATGGGCTGATTTTTTTTTTTAATTATTGACCAAAAAGATACCAACTTAATATAGAAATAAAAAAATAAAGACAATTAAATTCCCATTTAAAATTACTTACACAAACACAATTAACATCAGACGAATGACCGAAAAATTGTTGTTTTGGTGTCGTTTCACGTAAGTCCCATAATTTACAACTTTTATCAACCGAACCAGTAACATATGTATTTCCATCTGGTGATAATGACAATGTACAAACATCACCGTTATGTGCATCAAAATCAGTTGTACGTTTACCACTTTCCAAATCCCAAATACAGCTGAAATTTTGACGTATATTAAATTTAAAATTTTTTAAATAAATTATTTTTAAATATAAATATAAAATGTATAATTGTATATAAATACAGTTTCATGTCACCGGATCCAGTTATAAGATGATTATCGTCAAGAAAACGACATGAACTTAAAAATCCTTCATAACCTGCTAATTCACGTACAAGCTTTGCAACACCAGATTGATCTCTATTATTAACATCATAAATAGTGCACATATTATCCATACCGCCACAGGCTAAAAATATTACAAAATATTTTTATTAATTATAACATAAAAAATATTGAAACTCAAACGAGTTCAAATGTAAAAAAATATTTACCGACAAAATTTCCTGATGGTGAAAAAGCAACGCTCATAACCCACGCTGATCTAAGTGGAATAACCTACATAAAATAAATTGTGACTATTTTTTGGCAAACACCATTATTTATATGTTATTCGTTGACTTTTTAAGCAAGCGTTCGACACTCAGGATCGTATTTATGATGTGAAGTTGAACAAATCTTGAAAAGTAAAGAATACCGACAAAGAAAATGGAATAGGATTGGCCCACTGCGGATACTGATCAGGCATCCGGTAAGATATACGTTAAATTGCATTTATCAGGGTAGTACAAAACCGTGGTGCGACTATGTAGCTGAGAATTATCATTCAAGAGGCTGGCACCAGTGGTAATATGTGGAGTTAAGTGTGCTGGCTAGACATAGATAGTGAGAATTGACGATTGTTTGTAAATAATTGTATACATTATAGAATTTGCGTGTACACAAATAATGAAGAAGTGATGCTATTATTATTTTTCAGAATATATATGCAGTATCTCGTTCTCAATATACTCATGTATATAAATTTGCAACTTAAACGTCAAGGTGATGATGTAAAAAATGTAGTGGGTAAAAAAAAATATTTATGTGTAATAAGATGTGTAATAAGTATAACGAACATATAAATATATTATAATAATGTTTTTTTTAAAACAAAAACAACTTACTTGAACTTTATTACCAGTCCATGAATCCCAAATGATTAATTTTCCATCGAGCGATCCAGTAACGCAATGTCTAAATTAAGATTTGTATAAATTAGGTAAGCCATAGCTAAATTAATAGTGTAATGTGTATTGATTTGAGAGTATTTTAATAAATATTTCAATTAAATTATTTTGTGAATCGCAGAAAACAGAGGAATAGAGAAATTATATAAGCTCAAGTGTTAAAGTATATCTTTACTCCAAATATGGGATTCAATCTTAAAATGTATTATCATAGTTCATAATCGCAAAACTGTAAATGGGACTCTATACTTCCTGTTTTCCAATTTGTAATAAAATGTACCTATGGTATATAAAATTTTTTTTTTTAGAACTTACCGAGAATCTCCAGCAAAGTGTAATGCTGTCACTTTATTAATATGACCTTTTAACATTTTTTTTGATGCGATACGAATTTTCGGAATATCTGCCAAATCACTACATGTTTCACTTATTGTACAATCAGCAACTTTATCTTGATCTGCCTTTATAATGAAGTAAAATTAATTATAATAAATTATGAATTTATTTCCGTCAAAAATCCTGTAAGCATTTTTGATCCTTCTTTCTTTCTTATACGATTTGATGATTTTTTAAATGAACACGAGTATTTCAGGTTATTCTAGAATCGCTAAGTTACAGACGAATAGTACATGAAAATACAGTTTTCCGAAAATAGACTACTATTTGGAATTGTTAAACTGTGTGCTATGTGAAGAACTAAAGAATATAGTGAAGTCGAAATCTTTAAGGTTATACTTCATATTATGCGTATAGGAAATCTTCTACCTATATAGGGAATATATATAGAAATTCAATCAGGAAACTACAACACTCTACGAGAATTATTATAATATTCTGCAATTTTCTAAAACACATTATATAATTGTATATATAATACTTGAATCGACTAATAAGCTTATAATTAAAACGATTATATATACGTACTATTGTTAATAGATATAATCCGTATGTAACGTACAATTACAAAAAATTCAATAAATCTTTATTATAGTTAAAGGGAAGACTTGATATAGTTAGTTATACTATTACAAAATGTACAGTTAGGTACTCATATTAACACCAGTACACCACTTGGTGTACTGCGATGTTACATTATACCCTTTCTAATATGCATGTAACATCAAATATGAACTCAAATAACTATAATTGGAATTCACCAAATAAGGTGATGTTTTTCAGTCAATCGACAATCACGATCGTAACACCTTATTTTCTAGTCATAAATACACACCATTACTCCCATATATCGTGAATATGATGTTACCAGTGATCGCGCGTAAAATTAAAGTGTATTTAACTAGTTGAAAAGAACTTAAAATTGAAAAAATTTTTGTCATTACAATGCATCGAGCAGGGAAATTGATATTTTTTTTTCATACTTTCATATAAATAGTCTATAAATTGTATATATTGCATTAACGTGTTTTTGAATATATCATATTAAAATGTTCATGTTTTCAGTTAGTACATTTATTTTATGTACTAATCCATACTAATAATATAGTGAAATGCAAACCATTAAGACATTGTTTAAATTTGCTCTGTATGGAATTTCAATACTGGGCTCTGTCATGTCAGCCTAGTTCTCTATACCCAATTATGTAATCAATATTTCCGGAACTTTTTTCTTATAGTATTCATAACTGCATTTTATTACATTAATAAATGAATTTAATATTCTTGATGATGAAAATCCTTCCGTATTTCTTATAAATATCCAACAATTAGAATTATCACTATTTTCTTTCAGTTATCGATTACACTATAGTTAACGTATATAATCACCAAGTTAATCACATTAATAACTCAGATTTATTTCGATATTTTTTATCACAAGAACCACAAAAATTGTCTACCTTAAATTTTTCAAACAATTCAGTGAGCTCTTTTCGCAAGGCTGTAGTTGCTGGATCTTCCTTTGGGGGCATTTTCTTCCCTTCCCTTTAAATTTCTATATTATTAACTAATATGTTAGTTGGTAAATAAGTTAATGTAATGTTTATTTAACAAATTCTTTACAACAACTGAAGATATTATACTATTTAATAGTTAAAATGAAGCCTGCCTGTATCATCAATTGGTAATTGAATTACTTGTAAAGGGATTTATGCATTTTTATGGTATTGTTGTATTAAAATTTTTTATGTTGTTTTTTCTCATTTTTCAAAATTATTTTGACTATTTCCATTTGAAAAATTCTAGCTTATTTTAAAAATGCACAATGGAGAATTATTGATTTTTTTACAATACAGAATTTTTGTATATTTCTGGAACAATCATTGTTGGTGTGAGGAAATGGACTGGAATTCAAATTAAACATTGATGGTCCTTGGAATGCTGATGATGGTATATCTATTTTATACAGACTATGCTACGGATTAGAATACTATTGGTAAATACTAACGATATATTTTTTATGTAAAGCAAATTATTTCTCACACTAATACAATTAGTGACCTGCTGTGTGCATATGATAAAATTCCTAGCTTATTAGTGGTATATACTTGAGTAGAATGTTTTTTTTTGTAATAATTTACAATATAGTGAATACGTCAATAATATCGATTAAGGGTCATATGTAATATTTTCAAAAATCTCGACATTAACAAGGCCCCATTATTCTGCGTAAATGTGCGAGATCAATATCTCTGACACCTCGCTACATATACATGTGAATGATTCCTGAACTAAGTGACCGTTCCCTCATTTAATATGAACCGAATTTGTACGGCATTTTGTATTAATAAACATTAAAGGGTAGACAGTTTTATAAAATTGAAAAAACAAACTAGGCTTTCCAAGTGAATCTTAATTACTACTACTTAAATATCTCTCCTTCAAGTTCAGTATTTGTATGCAATAAATGGTATGAATTATTGCAATTATCAAAATTATTACATTATCAATTACTACATTATATCATTCATCATGTTTCAGTGACTACACATATTATTCTGACAATCGCGATCTCTTAAGTTTCTTGTTTATCCACCTTATCGTCGCATTGCTTCTACTTTTCAGAACTGTTACTAAAATTACATGTACGATTTTTTATACTATGCTACTATTTGTTAATTGGACCGTTTTGAACGATTGTTATTGGGCGTCGTATCTATTACATTGGATATTATGTCTCGATTGACTCGTCTTTACAAGCAACAAAAATGAGTGTCATCACCGTTATATTACCTAGATAACGGTGATAACGGTGTTGGACACCAAGTGGTGTCAGATTGGTGTAAATTACATATAATTAACGTAACAACCACGTGAGGGTGTTTAGTTCAACATTTAAATGTACAACATTACAAAATCTACAAAGCGGTAATACTATTGTACTTGAAATATGTTGAGGATGGACCACATCGCATCTAAATTAGATTCTATATATATTGATCAAGTATTCGATAATATGCAGACCTTGTGCACAATAAAAACGACGAATAATTGTTGTTGTATTACCAAACTGAGATCAAATAAATAAATTATGAATTATAATTGAACATCGATCGAATGGCAAACACTACACTCTGAAATTTACAATTTAAGTCATTGGAGAGACACTAGTACCGGTAATGGGATATTGAAATAAATGATGGTCTTATAATGTACGTAACCATCGATCTTTACCTTGATCATATTGTACATAATCAGATTTTGTTATATATTTTTTCATAAAATTATCGTCCAGTAATGCTTTTTCTCTAAATAATGAAGAACATACAGGACGACAATGTACACAACCGTTCAAGTGTTCAGTAGCTTACCAATACCAATTGGTCTGCTACCAATTGGATGAATTCTTTCACAAACGGCTCCTAAATTAAGATTCTTTATCATTAAGTGTTAATAAATATGTATTTTTTGCAACAATATCTTTACGATCAACCGATATTGGTTATTCAATTAAACGATGACCAAATGGATATTACACGTACTTTAATTGAGACAAATGTTTTCTGTACCGAATTCTTAAGATGGACAATTTTTCTGTTTTACCCAGAATCATTTTATTTCTTCATACGTAGTACGGGTATATCAAATTAACAAACAGAGCATATACTGATTAGAAATTGGAATATAGATGAAGTTGATTGAAATAATGAACTAACCTAAGAATTGTCATCTTCTATATAGATTAAGTGGCTAAGTAACAGGTTTTTGAATACGTAATTAAGCGTCGAACACTATACGTTCATCACCAATGAAACAAAATGCTTACTTTCATTTAATATTCATGCACAAATCTATATAAGAACTGTAACTAACATACTTTTCAATTCGTAATAATCGGGAACAGGTAAACACTTTTGAGCAACACGCCTTGCACATTGATCTCTATCTAATACAATCTAATAATACTTTTTAAGACCTCCAACGCATCTCATCTTTAGTTTCATGCCACATGTTTTCACAAGCATAAATTCTATTTTAGTTATATGATCGAAATTTTTGATATTCGATTTTTGTTGTGTTGATGCATCTGTCTATACGTAACGATATCGTTTCGTAATATTCATCACTTTTTCGTTTTCAAAAAAATTTTTGGGTTGAGCTTATATAAACATTCAATGTTTATTACATTTGACAAATGTGAACAAACAAAATAAGAAATGCGCATAAATGAATGATATTTATTAGAAATTAATATATTTATTGGCGAATAGAGTTCGTTTCATTATTTATAAATTGGCCACTTTTAATATTTATAAGTAACCGCGAAAAGATTTAATATTTTAAAATTTGAAATAATAAAAGTGGCCAATTTATGAATAATGAAACGGACTCTTTTCGCCATTGTATACACAATTTATTTATGAAATAGCTGCGCATTCATTTCTAACCTTTTTCTTTTTGACATTTGACAAATATAAATAAATAGTGATTGATTTTGATAGTATAATGTTGTTTAAAATTTATTTTTTGTTTGTTTTATTTTTTTATGATTTTGATTGTTATTAAATACAGTGGGAGTGGGTGACAAATCCTGGTAGATGGATGTGCTAAGAAATTTTTTTTTTTTTTATTTATTATCCTGTAAGCAATTACTTTTGTAACTCCGCAAAATATCTGAAATTAGATATTTTGAGTTGAAATTTACGTTCTCCGAAATTGAAACGCTTTGTGCAGAAGTTAAGAAGGAATTGCTATAAATTTATTAACAGCATCACTTCCTCATTGGTATTTTAAATACTTTACAGAAATATCAAAGTAATATAAATGATTTTAATGTACTTGAATTACATAGGATTATGTCAGTAAAATTTCAATATTTGGGTTGATTAATGATTAACTACATTATGAGTCGGCCATTTTAAATAATGGTGATTATTCTCTGTATATAGTATATATTTTTTCAAAGATTATATCAATGAGAAAGTGATGCTATTCAAATGGTGTTCACGGTTTTTGTTTCTTGATTCTCTATCTTGTATCTATACCTGTTGATATATCCCTATCAACAATCAAGTTCATATATGGCATGCATTTTTATGACATGTTGTGTATGGACATTTTTTGGAGGTATACGCGACAAGATTCTGTTTACTCCCATATTGTCCAGTGTTCGTTGCTGCATTGGCTATCAAAGTTTTGTCACGTTTGGGTGCAATATACATGGCATAACACCAGAGGTCAACGATCAACTATTGACTACATTATTACAAACAGAAGTTTCCATCCTTCA
>JANSTX010047140.1:0-12064 GCA_027564355.1 Penthetria funebris | reverse complement strand
CAAAAGATCATTGATCAAAATGGACAATACATTGTAGAATAAAGTTACTTTGTTCCATGAAAAAATTGTCTTTTATTATCCGCACTTACTTAGTTTCCGACCCAATATATATGTTGCAACTGACACATTAAAATTTGTTTATTGTCCATTTAACTTTTTATTTATCAGTTATTTTTAATTGCAACATAGTATAATATACCAAATGTATTTTGTTATTAGTAGCCAAAGGTGACCGTGACATGCGAAAATGTATATTGTCGACATAGGATACGGGATTGGGACAAAAATATTATTTAGAAATGCTAACCGAAGCGGGTCATTAATCATGTAATCGCATTGGCAAAGTAAAACATCACTGATTTTGTAAGTCTTCACTAATGTATTTATAATTCATGATAACATCTTACGCATTTATATTATATTTACATATAACAACATATATCTTATGGTCTATTTTTTGGGTAATGTAAAATAGACGATGAACCGCCTATGAATATATATTGTTTATCGAATACAATTCAGGAATATGTCCCTAATAGTTCATTACATAATGAATATTAAAGGTATAATCGAAGAAGAAAGCTGATCTTAAAATGAAGCATAATAAAGATCTTATACGTATAGTGAATTAGAATTACTTATAGTACTTACTTATAGTCACACCGTGTTGACTTTAAATATTACAATGCTTTTGAAATTTATCAAAGAATATGATTAATACATATTGGTCTTCGTAGGTTCTCCAACCTAATATGAAAGGGAACCTATCTAGGTTTCAAACAAGACATTTCATTGATAATGAAAAATATGTTGTTCTTCCATTTGGTTAACACTGAGGCGGATGATAGCTCTGTAAACTGTGTAAAAAATTATTTGTACGTTCAAGGAAACTTCGCATTATTTAACACATTTTGCTGCTATATTTACATGTTCGCAAATTGTCATTTTGTTTTACAAGCTTACTGCTCATTAGCAATCCGTACACACACATACACGTAGAACTTTATGCTAATTTAAAACCCACATATACGCGTTCATATGAATATAAGTTCAAATGATAAATGCTACAAAACTTTAGAGGTTGACGCTTTCGTGCAAGACTTTCAGTGCGTTTAAAACGAACTGTGGTGTCTTGTAAAACCTAACCAATTTTGTACACTCTGACGTGTGTTTCTTTGAATTTTTTTCAATTACCTTCTTTTTATTCACATATAACACGTCACTTAATAATTTTCTACGATGAACAATAAAACTACAACTTTTAGGCAAAATTCGACTTTATTCATCAACATAATCTTTTTCTAGAGTGATGCATTCATTCCAACGCTTCTCTAACATTTCGATACCTTTTTTGTAGAAAGATTTATCTTTGGTCTCAAAATACATTTCAGTTTCGGCTATCACTTCTCATTGGAGCCAAATCTGTTTCCCTGATCTTTTTAGGTCTGTAAACAGGTAGTAGTCGCTGGGAGCCAGATCCGGAGAAAAAGTTTAATTTGTGCAATTTTGCCATTGTTGCGATCGATTTCTGACACGGTGCATTATCTTAGTGAAAGACAAAACCTAACCAAAACTGACATTTGCGTTTTTGGTCGCTTTGGACGGTTTTCATCCATTGCTGGCCACTCAGCTGGCTGCCGATTTGACTTTAAAGTGTGATATTTCATTCATTGCCACATACCAAAAAAAAATGTTTTTATTGCGCTGAAACACCTCTAAACAGATCTCTGAATCGTCGACGCGTTGTTTTTGTTTTTTGATTGACTGTGAGCATATGCGGTACCCATTTCGAACAGAAGTTTCTCATAATCAATTGTTTATACAAAATGGTGAATACACTGCCTTCTGATATCTCACGCAACTTCAATTTTTATGTTTTCTGGAACAACCGCCGAATTTGGGTGACCAGAGCGTTAATTTTGTTAATTTTAACTAATTATTTCTGTTCAAACTTGTCATTTGCCATTATCTCTGGAAGTTTACATACAAAATATGACGATCAGTCTCATTATTATTGGCGCTAAAATTTACTGTTTGGCTTTATATGTTATCTTCTGTTATAATGTTCTATATATGTATTTCAATTGATTTTTTTTTCCTTACCTTATATTTATTCTCGTATAACCAGAAATATTATAATTTCTTCAAAATCAATTTTTCAATTGTTTGGTCTTCTGTTCTACCTGCTCAAAACCCCAAATCGTATAGTTTTGTGAAACATAATTTTTATTTCTTTTCCTTCAACAGAATCATTCATATCTTATAGACACTAATTCCTGAGTTTTAATGATGATCATATAATCAGTATCATCATTGAATCTTAAAAGTAAATCTTGGCAGCTGCTAGTCTACATTGTTTATCACGTGAATATATTTGTATGTGAGACTATATATGCATTTGTATGCAGTATCATTGTAGAAATTAATGTATTATATATATGAACATTGCATTGATTTTAATGACTGTGCTCGTGAAGAGAGTTGTCCTTAAATATATTTAGGTTTTTTTTTCTTTCCCCTATCTATTCCCTTCTTCTACTTTTAACCCTCATTTAAAGTTTTTTAATTTTTCTTGTTCCTAATTTGCTTCTCTTAATGTGTCCCTGTTAAAATTGTCAGTTATTCTATTTAATTTGTTAAGCATAAACTCGTATATAAATTCTGTTCACTGCATACGAAACTATATGCTTTCAGTATTGTTATTTTCTTAAAGACAATTAACAGGATGTTCAAGTTTTTGTCGTCCTTAATATCACTATTAAATGTTAAAATAGAAAAGTGTTAAACACATTAAATGTAATATATTTTAATAGTTAAATGATTTAAATAAAATTTTATTAAGTTTAATCATAATGAAGTTTATAAGCAGATAGTGTAAAAAATATAATATATATTAAGGTATTTAAATCTTTAAAATATTGTCCATTGGTTTTATCTTTTATTTAATTAGTAACCATATTTTTTTATTTCGTATAAAAGGCAAAATCGCGCCCCATTCATGTGCTTTGAAATTGTAACCAAATTTGAACAAAATAATACCAATTTGCAATTGAATGTATAGTGTGGTACGCCACAAATTTTTAGTGAAAAATAATTACAAACTAAATCACAATAAATAATTGAAAAAAAGTAAACAATTTTCAAATTTATGATCTATTTCGATATATCCACGTAAAAAATCATCTTGTATATATCATCGTATCGTCCATTGTTATATTCTGTTTATATTACTACACAGTTATTTATTAATTGAAATTTTTATATTTCATATTTCTTAGATTCTATTTTTCGTGGCAAATATTTACATTTTTATTTACCTCACTCATAAATACATTTAAGACAAAAATTAAAAGGTGTGAGAAAGCCATTAGCATAAAACTTTATTAAATTATAATAAGGTGTATGTCTATGATAAAAAACAGTACGATCATTTTAATAAACTGTGCTAATATACATGGACGCATTGATAATGAAAGTAAAAACTAAGAGCATGCGCGTTATAACCATAAAAGATATTATTTTTCACATCTGGCATTCTTTGATATGCAATTCTGACAGATATGGCAATTCATCTTGTTGAGTGACAAAATCCACGTAAATAAAAGTAGAGCTTCATAAGTGATATTCGAGCACCACTTGGTGATGGGTGGCCCTTTTTCTCACAATTGATTTAAAACGCATATTAGTGTGACTATTTCTCAACGTTGTTTCTACCTTTACGCCGATTAATTACTGTTAACGAAAAAAATGAATTCATCACTTCAAACCAGTCATTGCTAGACTGTTTGAAATAAGAAAAAACGACTGCATTTATCAGGGAAAATTTATTTATTTATATACCAAATAAAAAAGTGCTTTTTACAATTACTAGCTAACACGTCACCAATTGTCATGACCAAATTACACGAATTGCGTTTTGAAATGCTTTCCCATCCACCATATTTCCCATATTTGGCACCGATCGCGACATTTTCTTTTTTCCGATCATGAAAAAATATCTAGTTGGAATGAGTTTTGAATCCAATTCGGCAGTCATCGATGTAACAAATGCATATTTTGCTGATCTCTACCAATCCTATTATTTCGAAGGGATAAAAAGATTGGAATATTGTTGCAAAATGAGTATCGAGCTAATAGAAGGTTAAGGTTATATTGAAAATTAAATTGATTTATATTCTAAAAAAAGTAATTCTCCGATAATGTACGTCATTAGATACACTCTTTCGACATAAGAGATGAAAGTTTTTAATAAATTAGTCAATAATTTAAATGTTTAGAGTTAGTTAAGTTATTAAATAAAATTGAATATTATTTAGCATCTCGGCTATTTACTTGAAATGTGCTCTAACTATTTACAGACAAGTATTCTATCGTTTAGATAAAACTATGTATAATTTTTTTTTCATATTAGACTTTTTTTTGGGTTATCAGCCAATGATAAGGAAATATGTCATTTTACAAATACGACAATATAATAAGATCTAATCGTCTAATCATTGATTGTGCCCTATAATCAAATTAACCACTTTATCAATTAAACTGAATTAAACGATTCTGTAATTGTTCGGTAATAAAAAAAATAACATATTGTCTTACGATACTGAGACGATCGATTAAATATTTGTAAATTGCCTAGATTTTTTCGATTTTGATTTACGTCAGCAGTCGTTCTTAACATTCGTAGTAGACTCACCAATTCTCAATTTAAATATTCCAAACAATTCACATACAAACTAACAGCACTTTAATGAGGCAAATAGACGAACGAATAAACCAAATCACATATTGTGTAGACCAATGCATGCCCAATGAAATTATGGATGAAGCACTTGAACAAATTAAACATGAAATCACATATATTGGTACTCAGTTAATATCCATCCTAATAATTACTGATTTAATTATAAATCGCAAATTAAATATCTAGAAAGTTAATCAGAAAGCAAAACTTGCCCCGTGTAGTATTCATCCTGATTTAAGGAAATGAGTCGACAAATCGGGTTGTTTTCTATATCGTCACTTCTAGCGGTTGATGCGGGAGTTCCCAAGGGTTCCACTATTTTTAATTATCTTTATTGACAATTTATACAACAACGCTGATGATAGAACTCTGCATCATTCTTACTATTTTGACAAAAGGTCTTTCGGGGTAATGGTCAGATCGCATCGCGATGATATGGACAATATTCTAAACAACGATTTAATTTTAATTTATGATTGGGGACGGAGAAATCTCGTAGTATTCAATGCGAATAAGACGAATTTGTGCCTTCTAACACATAAAAAAACACTTCGGATGTAACTATACAATTTGATGGTGATTTGCTGCGCAATTCTTCTCTTAATTCTCTTAACACCGATATCATTTCAAAACCCCTATGAAATGATCACATCTTTTATGTGTGGCCAAAAACGCGGCCAAAAGATTTGGATTTCTGCATCGTTATAAAAAATATTTTATTCCCGAACATATTGCAATTACATATAAAGCATATACAGGGTGTTTTTCTTAGAGGCGGAGAACTTCAAATTGAAATAAAACATAGAGAAATGTTTTTAATATTCATGAAATTGGCTTGATTTGACAGATAATTTTATGGCATTAATATTTGAATATGATTTCGGGCATGCCGGCATTATGTCCAATACTCGGATGTTTCCACTTAATACACGACTTGCTCTGTTGTTACAGTAGCATTCTGTTGATTTTACGTTTGGTCGCACGCTTAAATTTCGAGGCACGTCACTTATTTTACTTCCACACAAATAGTATAGATCAGATATTTTATCAGTTTGACGTTTATTTAATGCTTTTATTAAATGAACGACATACTGAGTATTTTGACAATCATTTTTTGCTAAATTAAAAATATTCTTAGGTTTTGACAATTAATAACCTTATATATTATCGTTTATTTTTATTACCTTCTAGTCAGTGGTCTTCCATATCAGCCAATTTCAATTCACTGCTTGGCACACTGCTTCCAATTATATTCTAAGCGCTAATCATATCTAGCAGAGGGTCTTCCAAGAATTCTGTATCTTCTTGGCCACCATTCCATTACATTCTATATCCAGTGTCAAGCTAGTAATATGACAAGCAAGCCAAATTCAATTTCGATTCCCATACCCGTTATACCACGCCTGTTACTTGCGTCTGCTAACACATTCATACGTTGGTCTTTATAATCAGGGATATTCAAGCATAATGTAGATACACGTGGATGTCGTACGAATTTTTTATAAAAGCAGTAGATCTTTAAGCTCTACTATTGTTAAACAATATATTTTATTATTTAAATTTACGTATGCATTGATATTTTTTGCCAATTATTAATAAAAATATTGATTTAAATTTTATCAATTTATATTTAAATTATTATTTATTTTTCTATTTATTTATATTAGGTTTATTTTACATCTTAGTAGTGGTGTTAATTGTTACCCAAGAATTTTAGCCAATTATGTTTTCAATAAATTAGCAAATAATTTAATTATATAATGCAATAAATTTAGTGAATTATAAAATAGTAAAAAAGGAAAACGAAACATAACAAATATATAATTAACATTTATGGATCTAGTCGATATATAATAAAATTGTAGAAAAAAAAAACTAAACGTCACCCCACATAAATTCTATATAGAATACATTGGAAAGTCTAATAAATTTCAACTAAATATTAGTAAATATGGCTCCACAGAAACCAACAAGAACCACAATTGCTGCAACAAAAACAACATTATTGCCATTAACACGTAAACCGCTAACTGGTCTAACAAAAATCAATGTAAATGTTGATCAAAATGCCGATCAAATAAAGCGTGTCATTGGTGGTAAACGAAAGGCGGACGCAAGTCCATTAAAAAATGATAAAATAAAAAGATGTGCTTTAAGTAATTTAACAAATGCGGAACATATTTTAAATTGTGACGATGAGAAAAAATCTGGATCTTTTGGCAAACAACAAAATACAAATAATCATAATTTTATTGCTGTCAAGAATGCAATAAAAACTGTTAATACACAGAATCAAAATGTAATAAAAGTATCGAAGCAAAAAATGTTTGTACAACCACAAAATGTGGAAAAGCCATGTGTAATAACAACAGTGGCAGCAGCGTCAACAGTTGCTCTTACAGCCGTACCTGATGCTATGTCTAAACATAGACCGGCAAAAATAATGACACGAGCTGCGGCACGAGCAACAGTAATTAATGCGAATAGTAACATCGGTGACGGTAGTATTGGTGTTAATGGTGGTTGTGTTATTGGAGATGATGGCGGTGGCGGTGGTGGTGGTGGTGGTGTTGGTGTTGCCGCTATTAATAAACAGACTACAGTTTTAAATAATAAAACGACAAAAATAATAAATACAACAATTGTTAAACAAAAAGATATTAATCAAAAGGAAAATATTTTACAAAAACCTTCAACAAGAAGGATATCAAATGAATTTGAAAAGACTGCAGAAGATAGTTTATATGTATCAGCATTAGAAGAATTGTAAGTGATTTGTTTTCTTATTTTTTTTTAATTTTACATTTTATATTAAGATCGTTTTTACAATATTTCAAAAAGTTTTAATTCATATAGTCAACAGTACGTCAACTTTCAACAAGCGTTTGACAGTTTCGATCGTGTTATGATGTGGACACATCTTGAAAACTATGAAATACCATTCAAATTTATGAACATATGCCTTTATGATGTAGAATCTTGCATCTTATTGAAATTTTGGTAATGTATTTGTTTTACTTGCAAATGTTCAGCTGGGATGTATTTTGTCGCCACTCTTGTTCCAGCACAAAGTGGATTGGGTTATGAACAACAAACCACACGGTATGATATGGTGTATAATAAAGATATCTTGACTTTCCCGGCGACATATGTTTGTTGGCACAAACAGAAACGGATATGCGGTTGAAACTGGAGGTTTATTGTAGTATATATATTGATGAGACTAATAAATATGTTCATCGATGGCATGCCGTCTTGCAGTCTATATTACAATAATAGATGATATGGAAAGCTTTCAATATTTGGGCGAAATTTGGAAACTGACAATATAATCATGACATAAATCCATGTTTTCATATACAAATCTATTAAAGGATAAGATTCGTGATACTGTCAATGAGAATATTCTTAATTTAGCATCTGACTGTGTTTCTAATCTAACGTGTTTCTATAGTGGTTGACTTTATATTATAGTCGTTAGATATTTTTTCATTTGCGATTTTGTCATGAAAATCGTGATGTTATTAAAGTTGATATTTAATGCTGAATAACAATTGATAAACGATGACTGATTTAAGTCTATATTATAGACGTGATATCATCTTAAAATTTTATGTTATTTTGTTTTTCTAGTTCAACTGAATCAATACGATTATCATTAAATGATAAATCAACAAAGCGACGCTCATCAATAATATCATCAACATTATCAACAACTAATGAGACTGAAGAATCACTTACTGTAATTAATAAAGAACTATTAGTTAATAATAGTAATAATAGTAATAATAATAACAATAACATTAATAATAATTATAATAATAAATCTGATAATGAGAATGTTAAAAGTGAAATAGAAGAAAAATCATCAGCAATTGTCAATGTTGAACAACAATCGACAGAACAGCAACAACTGAAACAAGAAAGCATAGAAGAAACCAAAGTTGCATTCGAACATATACCACCAGATGGTGTTGCCGACTTCGATCGTGAAAATTGGGACGATCAATTTCAAGTTTCCCATTATGCAATGGATATTTTTAATTATTTAAAAGAACGTGAAGTGGAATTTCCAATAAATGATTATATGCAAAAACAAACAAATATTTCGAAATGGATGCGTACATTACTGATCGACTGGATGGTAGAAGTACAAGAGACATTTGAACTTAATCATGAAACATTATATTTGGCTGTTAAAATTGTTGATATTTATTTAAGTAAAATGATTATTATAAAAGATAAATTACAATTATTAGGAGCTGCAGCGTTATTTATTGCCTGTAAATTTGATGTAAGTAAATTTATTTTTTAATTTTTGTAATTTGCACGTTATGTTCAATTTGAAACTTAATTTTTTTTTCATTCCGTTTCTAGGAACGAACACCACCCCTAATCGATGATTTTATTTATATATGCGATGGTGCCTATTCACAAAATGAATTAATAAAAATGGAAATGTTTGTATTTAAAAAAATTGGTTATGATTTAGGTATACCATTATCATATCGATTTTTAAGAAGATATGCCAGGGTAAGTTTTTATATAATTTTATTGCTTTATACTTTAAACAAACTCATAATAAAAATTCTAAAATTATAGTGTGCCAGAATACCAATGCAAATTTTAACATTGGCAAGATTTATACTTGAATTTTCACTTATGGATTATGCAACTGTTTCATTTAGTGATTCACAAATGGCTTGTGCTGCATTATTTATAGCTTTACGTATGAATAAAAGAACACATGTTTGGGATAAAACACTACAATATTATACGGGTGAGCTGAATAAAAATCAATTGACATACTTTGTTTCTTTTTCTATAATAAATGCTTTTATTTATTTATTTAAAAAAAAAAAAATTATTATTTCTTACAGGTTACCAATTAGAAGACTTTGTCCATATCATTTTAGTATTTAATGCGACTTTGCATCAAAAACCACGTCCAGCAATTAAAACTATACGTAATAAATACTCGCACAGAATATTTTATGAAGTTGCAAAAACACCCTTATTGAGTACTGAACAACTTCTTATAGACACAAATGTCTTGGAAAGTATAATAAAAAAGGCGTAAAGAAATGGTGTATTTTACCCACAGTTTTAGTAGAGAGGAGAGTGTAAACTATACACACATGCAAACACACAAACAAACACACACAAACAAACACACACACAAACAAACAAACAATCACACAAACACACACACAAACAAACAAATACACACACAAATAAATACACATACACACACTGCCATTACCACCACAACGCAAACTAATTAAAATAATTATTTAAATTTATAATAATAAGAATTTCATGTTTCAAGTTTTATTCCTTAAGTTATTGTCTTCTTGTTTTTTTTTATAATTCGTTTTTTTTTTATTTTTAACCTTATAATTTGAGTAAATTTATAAAAATTAATTAATAATCACATCAACACTTTGGTTTGTTAGTAAAGTAAAATTAAAATTTAATAATTTTTCAAAATTTAAAAAAATATTTTCTTCTATTTTTTAAAATTATGAAAATTTGTAATTAATTAATTCTTGTGAAATACAAAAAAAAATAAATATTAAAAATAAAATAAAAAGGATGACTTTAAATAAACTAGAAGGAGAAGTTGTAAAAAAATAAAATCCAAAAAAAAAGAAAAAAAAAACAGTAGTTATGTATTTGAAGAACTAAATTTAATAAAGTACATTTAATGTTTGTTTCAATGTTGCTATTTTTTAATTACTTTTTAAAATCTCACCTTACCCTACTCCTGCTGTTGCAGTCCATGTTCACACAGAAATGATACGATACTTTATTATATATAATGCCATCTGACTGACACCTTGATTATAAATATCGTAATCGAGATCTGGTAATAACGCAGGAATTAAATATGTATTTTTATTGAGGAATATAAACTTACCAAAGCCACATAAGTAGTACAAGAGCAAATAAATGTCTTATATTATCTATCTATAGTCACTGTTCTGTCGTCTCTGTAAAGTATGTATATACAGCATAATCAAATTTGTGATAATTTAAAACATTTCCGATATTTTCTTATAATCCCTACGTAAAATACGTGTAATTTCATAGTACACGTGCTTAAATTATTTATTTCAATTATCCTATAAAAATGTAAACAAAAAAAAAAGCGGAAAAAGTTTCCATGTAAAACATTTTTCCCATTTATACCAAGCCAGCAGCAATTTAAGGATGGTTAATATCTTGTTAATCAAACTACTTATTTTGCTATAGGGTAATATAAATATTCAAAAGTGGTTTGAATATAAAATATATTATGCGATGTTTCGGTTAGAAACTAAAATATCTTCTCATCTTATTTACTGACATCTATACGCGGTAGTTGAAATCAGTAGAATTTGAAATTCAGTGTATTTTGAATTTGAAAATGTCAGAAAAGGGATTTTTTTTTTTTTAAAAACAGTGAAATGGTAACTCAACCGGTATTTTAGATGATTTTAATTGGCACTTCACAGATATTTAGTGTTCAACTGCAGTATATCTTGAATTGTAAGCTCAAGAATCATAAGGAAAACGTGTTGCATTCCAATTTATACACATTATTATTTATTATATTCAATGAAATTCTATACAAATCCAGATAACGAGAGAAGCAAGCTGAATCTTATAAAAGTCAGTTCTGACCATTTAAATAAATCTATTATTGTAGTGATCACACTTAGATGTATAACATTTGCTACTTCTTTTTCCTCATGACTTTATTCCTTTTATTTAGGGTGACAGACCCTTTTGCTTCCGAAATTATTTCTGCAAAAGTTTCAGCCTTGTGTATCGTCACACTACTTGCGTTAAATCTGTTCTAAATCATTTTAAACTACCGATATTCAAGTAGCTTTTGAGTGACCACATTTTCTTGCATCGTTTTCAATATTTAATACCAATTTTATGTTGTGAGTTTGTAACAACTTTTGTTAGTAATATCTTTACAATTTATTATTTATATAATTTTTTCATAATTATTTATAGTAATCTTAAGCCAAGTGTCCACTATAGAGTATTTTCTGTAAAGTGTAGTGCGTAAAGTGTAGAGACTCTACCTACAGTGTGTACACAATAGAACGTCTCTACCACGCTCTCGTACTCTGTAGGGCTATTGAAGAGCAATTCTGAGTACAGCTCTACCATGCTCTTTTCATCTTTTCAGACTGCGAACACTGAAGCGTAATTTTTCTTTACCGTAGAGACGTAGGGAAAAGTTGATCGATTTTGATATTTTATTTCGTGTTTTCTTTGATGTTGATGCCATTTTTCGCGATAAAATTCAGATTTTATTTAATTAAA
>JANSTX010047129.1:0-12065 GCA_027564355.1 Penthetria funebris | reverse complement strand
ATAAAGGAATATTGTAATACCTATATAAAAATTATATATTTATAATCAAATATATACTTCTATAAACAATACATTATACAATATAAATATATACAATAACTAATATAAAAGGCTTGGTATCGTTAAAAAAGTCAATTAGCAATGGGAAATAAAAGGACGAAAAAATCATTTGCTAAAATAGGTTTTCGTTGTTATTCATATTTAGACAAAATTATATATTCTCATGACCAATAATACACTCGAATATATCTCAAAATTTAATTATTATATTGATATTAATTGAGCCTTTAATGGTTTGGTCGCACCACTATACATATAATATGTAATATATATTATAAATGAAAATACAAAAAACTAATCAAGGATTGGTTATTTAACATATTACATAATATATGTAAAATTAATTCTCAGGAGTCAATGAATTCCTTAGAGAAAAAATTTATCATGTGAATGTTAAAAAAATATAACATGAAATTTATGTAGCCTTTTCATAATACAAATTTAATAGCAAATATTATTCTACAAATAATGTTAAGATTTCAATATAATTTAACTCAAGTATATATAATAATTATAGACTAGTAATAATTTAGGTATTTAAATTCATTCAAAATAATTTCATATTTTCAAAGGATATATTGGACGGCTTAGACAATATTAAAAATTTCCAGTAAAATATGGTTTTCTTTACGTGTTCGTATATATATATATATATAGTCTGAAACCTCATCACACCCACATACAACTATTATCTTTCTTCGACAATTCTTATAGTTATCAACATCCCTTTTCCAATTGAATTTCTAATCATCAGAGACACTCAAAATTATTTTTTTCTACAATTTAGCATCAGGCGAGCAGGTTACATGGAATTTAGAAAATCAAACTCACCACTTGGGTGTCTTACTTAAATAATGTTCATAATTTATTACCGTGAAACCAACATAAGCATTACTGTGAGACCAATTAGTATTTTACATTTTGTATTGTGTATATATTTCTATATACCCTTATAAATAAATTTATTATTTAGATAAAAATTAATAATAAATAGATTTCTAGTTTACCGACCAACATAACCATTACTGTGAGACCAATTAGTATTTTATATTTTCTATTGTGTATATTTCAATATACCCTTATAAATAAATTTATTATTTAGATAAAAATTAATAATAAATAGATTTCTAGTTTATGGGATGTATTATATATTAAGGGACGAGCAGGAGTAAAGTTTACTATTTGCTTCAGGGCATAGAAAATCATTAGAATAATTGTCGCAGCGTATTCCACTGAGAGAGCACATAAATTTTACCGTAAGATTATATATGTATAACCGTAACACCATATAAGTATTACGGACACACTACTTAAGTATTAGGTGTCGAAATGAGAGTGGCCCACTATCAACGA
Source organism: Penthetria funebris (assembly GCA_027564355.1). NCBI lineage: Eukaryota > Metazoa > Arthropoda > Insecta > Diptera > Pleciidae > Penthetria > Penthetria funebris. The sequence continues at coordinate 10,652 of JANSTX010047129.1, read as the reverse complement.
GGTTACTCAACTCCCTCCACGTATTGTCACCGGTAACTCGACCAAGTTTTATGTTAGTAATCACGTGTGATCGATAAGTTGAAATATATACAGTTGATTCGAATTGCGACTAAAAACGTTTTTTTGGTGCATCGACTATATTTGTGGTTTATGTCTTAGTTAAATGAAATTATGTGTCTGAAGTGAAATTATGTGTCTTAGCTAATGTATGCGTATTTATGTGTAGAAATCATGTGTATGGCTTTGTGGTTTTATGTTATTGTGTGCAAATTATTTTTTTGTATAGCATGCATATATACACACACGAATTACGTTAATTTACACACCAAAATTACATAAAACACGCACAAAACCAATATAACCAAGCGGCATACGAACATACACACACACACACACACACACACACAAATTACGTTAGCTAAGACACATAATTCCGCTTATTTCAGACACATAATTTCATTTAGCTAAGGCACAAACCGCAAATATAATCAAGACACCCAAAAAAAATATGTTCAGCCGGGATTCAAATCAACTGCATATATATGACATACTTGGATGCTGAAAAGAAAATGTTAATGTAGTGTTTAACGACTTGTTGAAAAAATATGTTAACAACAAACTTTAGGTAGCTGGCGATTTATGCATTAATTCAATTTAATATCAGACAAATAAACTTATGATTTGAACATCATTGCAATTACGAAGTGATGAAATTTTTTTAAAGGTATTATAATGAAAATTGTTTTGAGAATTTTATCGAATGTATGTTCATGGTATAAAACATATGTAGCATATTTTGTTATAGCGTATATCGGCTTTAAGGATTACACACTTAAAACACGACACTTGTCCATTAATGGTCTAATTAGATTTGTATTATACGCATATATAAATATATACATATAATGATTTGTATTTTTAATTAATTTCTTAACCCATTTTAAATTTATCTCTTACAGACGTTGGTGAAAGTATTACTGTTACAGTAGGTCATGTAAAAAGTGTTGTTGTCGATACTGTTCATGGTATTGGTCATGGAATCGATAGTGGTATTCATGGCGGAAATGTTGAAGATAGAGAAAAAAAAGATGATACTGATGTGTCAAGTGGAAACAATGAAAATGTTATTCATAAAACAATAACAACAAACGAAACAGAATATACGTATATTCCATTAAAAAATCCTAATCCAACTATGGACGATCATCTGGAAGAATTTAAGGAAACACTATTTAAAAAAGCTCAAAGTTTTAGTGATGACACGGAAAAATTAGCAGATGAATTAATAACAAATACAAATGATGTACTTGACGATACATTGGAAACAATGGAAAAAAATATTGTAAAACCGTTAAATGCTGAATTGCAAAAGATCGAATACAAACCAACACCAACCCATTCAATTGATAGTCTTAAAACAAATTCACCAGAACCAGAAATTGAAAAAGCCTTATCAAATAGTGATTTTACTAAGAGTGCACCATCACCAGAACCAACACTTAATGATATTTTGGATAATATAAATGATAAAACAAATGAAGAGAAATTATCAATGGATATCATTGAACGACAGTGAGTAACTGCAAAAAAAAAAATAAAAAATATAAAAAAAATATCAAAATACTAATCAGCCGATTGTGACATTAAATCGGTCTATATAAATGCAAATTTCAAATATAAAATGTAGTTTTTAAGGTAATTTACACATTGAACTGTAAAAATTATTTCTTTTCTTATATAAATTATCTAGATGTATAAATGTATATATTCAAAATTGATTTTATTTGTACTAATTACAATATAGTATAGATAAAATTATCTGGTGTATAAAAACTTACTATATATTCATGGAATTAGTAAAAGTAAAATCAATATGCTTAAATTTTTAAATAATTTACAAATATTCTAATACATTTCAAATAATTTCTAATTTATTTCCAAGAAAAAAACCACACTTAATTAAACACATTAATGACAAATACGGTAGTAGTGAAACACCTAGTGTTTTAGTGATTTATTATTACATTCCTGGGCACACGAATCAGATACTTTATTAATTTATAAGTTACGAAATATTTATTTATTTAACATATACAAAAAACACTATCTTTCTATAGTAAATAATAGTTTTTGTAAGTAATTCAACATTGTCATTATCATCATTTCGATCATACTATTTCGCAAAGAAGCACCTATTATTAATGATCAAGCATCAATATAAACTATCTGAAACCAGTAGCTACACTTCGACTTTGTCTCAGAGCGTACTAATAATGCTGGTCACCACTTTAATGGATGTGTTCCATTCCAGTGAATAATAACGATTATATTAAAACACATATTTATTTTAGAAATGTCAAGGTATGTGAATTTTACTGATGCAAAATAAAAATTAAATAAAATTTGGTAAATGAATATGCATTTAGAAATTATAATAAACTGAATCTTTACGATTACTACATGATACATTTAAAATGTATTCGAAGGAGATATATTTAATAATATTATGCTTATGTTTAATTTATCACAAATATTGTATTTTGGAATTCGCAACATACACACATAATTAAAATTATAAATTGCACATGATAAACGCCATAAATGCAACTGGTGAAATTGTGAAGATACGATGCGATTGTAAATTTTATATAAAATTATGATTTTTCAAATCATTTTGGCATTTTTAATTGGTAGCATTTGCTTTGATAATTAATTTAATCACTTAATCAGGCATAATTGAGCTTAAATTATATCGACATTATAATATTTTGCGTTTTATTTATTAAGTTTGACTTAAATTATATCGACTTTATAGCATCTTGCGTTTTATTTATTAAGTTTTACTTATACAAATTACGTAAACAATTACAATTTATAATTAAATTTTCTATTTGCATGCAAACACATCACAATTTCTTTCATTATATATATTTTGAATAAGTGAACAAGTGGACAAAAAAGGATCTTATAACTATTTATAATTCATGTTCAAACGATTTAGTACAATTAGATAGATAGATTCCAGTGTATGATCATATTTTAGATATTTTGATCAAATACATTATAATTTATCGGGAAATGTGACTACGATATCGAGTAACTAAATTACTGATTTAAAGGTATATTCGACCTGAAAAAATTATTCTGTCAGTGCATATAAATAGTTCTAGGTCAAGGTTATAGCTCATGATCAATATATTCCATATATATATATATATATATACGGAATATATATATATCAATATTTAAATATAAACGTAGTATTGACTATAAATTTGACTACTTGCTCACTGGCATGTCACATTGTATAAATTATTATTATTTCAAGTAAATAAAATACGTCCTAATTTTCATAAAACAGAATTAAATAATAGAAATTTCTATACGATTCTCAGTTTTACATATGGAAGGAAGTAAGAAAAAGGTTTCAGAAAAACGTTCAACTATTGAATTAATAAATAATGAATAATAGGAACAAAAGATTTTTCCTCACAAATTGTTTTAGATAAGAAAGCAAATGGGAAAATAGTTCGGTGTATATGAGGCGGTGAACGAATTTTGTTTATTTGCATAAATGTACGCACTTTATATTCCATAGTATGCATATTGAATCTAATTTTAGTGTCATACATAAAACCAAACTTGGACATCCTATAATAATTGTGTTATAAAATATCCACTTTGAAAACGTTTATCGGAAATATAAATGAGTGTTAGTTAATTTTAGGGACGCCATTCAAACTTCGAGAAATTGATCTCAACGCTTTCTTTATATAAAGCTATATGCTACATTTATAAGGCAGAAACATATACAGATTTAATGTTAGAACCTATTTCAATTACAGTTTTTGAATATCAATAGAACAAAAATAGACCAGACAAAGTCAAATTATTAAATTAATTAATTTATATTTGCAGCACTTGTGGACAAATATAATCTTTCGTTCGTTACACAATAATGCTCATTCTAGTAATTACTAGTTTAAATTGAGGGAACTTTAAGTGCATATTATTGAGCGATATTTAAAAAAAAAAAAAAAATTGCAGCATATATAAAACTGAGAAATCTTAAAAATTACTTACTATAAATTAAAATTATAATTTCCATCACATGTAATTTTGAAATTTAATATATCAATAAATAATCGTAGGAAAGTACAACAAACAATTGGTTATTTTCTAAATCATTCAAAATCAGAAACAATACCCGATAGTAATAAAAAATATTCGAAAATTTTAACTGATTCACAATCATTAAATTTTCATCAAAATTCAATGAACGATGATAGTTATATTGATGATTTTTATGATGAACCAACCCATTGGGAAAAATTGGCAGATGCAGTTGTTAAACTACCAATTATAAAATTGGATAATAATTATAAACCATCTAGTAAACCAGCTAGTGCTGATAATATTTTTGAGGATAATACGCCAATAGAACAGTGATTTAAAAATTATTTATAGAAATTCGACTATAACTCATGTATCTTTTGTATATACATCTATTCTATAACATAAAGTTAAATGTTAAGAATGGTAAAATTTCATCAATATTTGCTTTTTAAATTTGACTGACTAATTTTAGAAAAAAAAGAAAGCGTTCATTATCAAATAAATGCTTTAAAATAGCTGATCGTATCGTTGATTAACACAGACATTACAATCTAGAAAAAAAAAAAAAAAATCGGGATATTATACCTTCTTTGTTTAGACGGAATAGTCAAATTATTGAAAAAAAAAAAATAATACTTCAAACATTTATAGGACCATCTAAAAGAATTATATTCTAAAACTAAATTTGTTTTTTATGTATCTCTTACGTGTATCTTCTTTAACGTCATGAAACTATTTGTACTCCAATAATCAATAAATAAAATAACATTTTTTATTGGAGTAAACGTATTATGATAAAAAGAGATATTTGAAGAGGAACATAAAACTTTCTTCTTACCAGTAACCACTAGTAATATTCACGACAAATATTAAAATTAAATTCAATTCTCCAACTACAGATAGATATATATACAAAAATACTAATTATAGTTTATATTAACTAAAAACTTTTAAATTATCGTAATTAGTTTTATTGTTTGTTTTTACCTAAATTCGATAATTAAAATGTCCACGAAGGTTTCAAGTCAGATTATTTACTAATATGGATAATGTGATAATTTTAAAATAAGACGTTAAACAATTTTTTTGTGAACGTAAAAGATTTTATAGAAGCAATCAAATTATGATATTGTTTCGAAACAAATATGATAGATAGGATATTTTGCACAATAAATAATAGACTTATACTGAATTAGCGTAGCGATAGACATATTCATTTCAAGTTCAATAAATAAAAATCCTGGATTCAAGCTAATTTATTGTTACTTAATTTGCAATATAAAATGATTGTTACGATATGTCGATGAAAGAGATTCTTGAGTAACAATCCGCTATATGCTATTTATTATCAATGAATCACAACAAATAGTATACAATTTTAATAGTTCTTCAAATTAAATATTCATAATTGTAGTTATAAAATGTAAAAGTAACTATTATTATGAATACAATTATAAGGTTCACAACTTTATATTTAATATATACAGTTGTTGTGAGATAGTGATATAAATGGCAATATAAAGTTTATGTAACTTAAAACCCTATTTCTGAATTGTGCCACATGAGAGTTATACATAAAATTAATTGGTTATTTCACTAAATATTAAAATTTAACTCACGACAAAGAATATAAAAATTTCGAAAAGCATTAAACAATAAAATAATATTTTAATCTATTGGTAATAATTAAATTCTAAATAATTATAGTTATGTATTATAATATTGATGTATTTGTTCAGTGTTTTGTTAGTACATGTCTATAAATATATATTTAATCGCTTTTTCACAAATTAAATCATATCACTGTTTTAGAATATTTGATAACGATTTGTTATGTAATTAGATCTTAGAATAGTTGATGGTTTAAGTAAGGCAAATTTATAAATTACATATATCTATAAGATAAATCGTTGTTTTCAAGAAAAATCTACTCAATAGGCTTGTAAGGTTTAAACCTTAAAGTAAAGAGCATTTATATACAAAAAGGTACGTTTATATTACCATAATAAAATAATAATACTTTTTTTAATAACATTATAATATTTTTATTATACTTATATAATAACAATAACGTTATTCATATACAAAACGTTTAAATTCAAATTTTAATAAGTTTATGAAAGTTTAATTTTTAATTGATTTAAGAATGTTTTCATTTTTTATATCAAATATTTGAATTTTTTGATTAAATAGCAGAATATTTGAATAAAAAAAAATTTATTAATTAGTTTTATCTATAGAATTATCAAGAAAACAATGATTTATTAGTATAAATAAGTATAGAAATATAGGAATGTAAATTGAGAAAATAATTTTGAACAAAATCCGTCCAAACTTTATACATTTTATGATAGAAGATTTTGTTTATATTAATTAAGTATATAATTTTAAAAAAAATATTATACTAATTATTCTATTATTCATGTTTATATAAATAAAATGTATTTTGAATATAAATAATAATATGTCTTTATTTTATTGTGTATAAATGAATAAATGAATGAAGTATTAGAATAGAAAAACCACTAGAAAATACAAAATACATAGTGTCGGTCATATTAGGACTAAAAAGTATACACGGGATGTACGCAAGGAAGACGGAGTAATCCGATTAAAATTATTTATAATTAATTATTTATAATATTTTATGTAAAATTTTAAGCTCTTTTTTGAATTTAAACCGGCGAATTAGCCAAAAATGAAATGACAACTGCAAAATATCATGATGATATCTCAAAGCAATCTCAAGTTATCGGACAAAGGTGCAAATAAGGACTAATAAGTATGCATGGAAGGTACACTAGTAAATAATCCGATTAAGTGAACATTTTCAAATATTTTTCCAATTATAATAAGAATATTGTATGAAAACTTTTTAGCGTGTGTGTTATTTTAATCTATAGGGAGTAAAAAGTTTATATGGGAAGTACTTGAAGAAGTAAGTTATGCTAAACTCATGTATGGAAGTTTATTTGATTGACAATATCTTCTTCTTCTTCTTCTTCTTCGTCATAGACCTGTGTTCTTCTAGCAATTTAGTTTTGATATGCGAATGTGTAACTTTCACGCCATATCTTCGGAGACCTTCCTATAATCCGTGTTTTACTTGGGTCTTGTTTCATTGCAATTTTTACGATTCAATATTATCTAGCATTCTTTTCAACATGGTCTCTTCAATACCGTGTTATAATTCTTGTTCATCTTACAATGTCTTTAATATGAAATGAACAGTGATAGTACATAAGATCTTCATTTCTGTTATCCTAGTAAGTTGTTTAGCGTTTCCATTGCATATGTTAAAATTGATCTTATGCATGTTTTATAAATTCGTAACTTACTTTCTAGCAACATAAAGTTGTTTGTCCAAATGACATCACGAAGGCATCCAGATATTGATCTGTTCTTTCTGAAGCCATTCTGTTCATCGCAAAGCTCAGTTTTTAATGTGATTTCACCGCCAATAATCTTAGTGAAGAATGCTGAATTCCACTTAATAAAGTGATACTACCATAGTTTCTCGGACCCGTTTTACTGCCCATTTTAAATATAGGTAATTTTACACTAGTTACTCCAATCTGTTGATATTCAAGTTTTTGATTGATCATTTTAACATTCTTAGCAATTAGGTTGTCGCCACCATATTTCAGACACAGATATCATCAATACCGAAAGATTTTCCATACAATAAAATTTATTATCTTAAACTCTGCGCCTTGTATTTATGTCTCTTGTATGATGCTTTTCTATGTTGATAAATAAAATCTGAAAATGCGTAATCCATATTTCAGCAGATACTGATGAATTTTATGTATAATCATTTACAGGTTTCTTTCTATTTCTGAGAAAGTTCCAAATTTTCTTTTGTCCACCATACAAATCAAATTCCATGTCTTTACCAGTATTACTTTCTTAATTTGCATTATTTTGGCATTAACTTTGTTTCTAATGAATTTATGTAGTATGTATTCTATTGGAATTTTTGGGTCCTGCATTTCTTTTAAACAATGACTGATAAATTACCAATATTCTTGGCTAAAACATCATACTGGTGATTTACCATATGTATATATCAATAGTGCAGTACGTACAATTTCTTTTGTCCATATTTATAAATGATTATAAACCAACATGAATTGTTCATACATTATTGATTGTTATAAATTTTTTCCACGAAGCAATAATAATACAAAAATTAAAATCAAACATAAAGAAATTAATTTAAATAATCATACAAATAGATTATTTATTTAATAGAAAAATACTGTTCAATATAATTGTTACATTAAATAAAATATAAAAAGACATTGTAAATAGGCACAAAAATGCAACAATAATTATGGGACGTTATAATAAGATGATTAGTTTCTCTTTAAAGATTATTATCAATTTAATATATATTGTATTTATTGCTTCATGAAAGTCTCATTTAAGATTTATTTCATTGTTAGTTTCGTTTCTCCATTAATTCAGTGGCATTTTTAATAAATAATCTATAACAAAAGGGAATAAATTAATATTATTTCAATAATAAAATTTTATTATACTAACTGCTGTTGATTTAAATCCTCTTCATCTGTAAAACTTTGATTGTCATCATCATCATTATCATCATCACCATATAAATCACTTGTAGAATCTATTGATGTTCTTGCTAATGATGAACTAAATAAGGAATTGCTTTCCTCTAATATGCAAGCTTTGTTTTTTTTTTTTTGTTTTTTTTTGTGTGTTAATTTATGAAGAAAAAGAAAAAGCAACAATCTCAATTTCTGTTTAATTGTTAAAAGCAAAGAATGAATCAAATGTTATAGTAGAAAAAATTAAACTATTACCAAACAAACAAAAAAACACTTTACCAAATTAAAAACTATTAAAATTTAAATTAAACACCACAGAAATTATAATTAATTTCAAAACAATGACACTACAAAACTTAAAGTTTAAAAATAATAAAAAATAAATATAATATACACATTGTGAGACTCATCGGGTGCAAAGTGATAAAGACAAAGAAGTTCACACTCTGAGAAATGTAGGTAAGAAATTTCTCATCTTAGTAATACTTTGTTCTGCTGCAATTCAGAACGAATGTTCAATATTTATTTCAAAACTAGTATTTTAGACAGAATTGATAACATTATTGGCAAAACATAAAATTCATCGTAATAACGTTTAGCTGCAGATCAATTGTGTAATATGGATTAGTTGTAATGTAACATATGTAATGATAAGCAAAAGTTGTAAATTAACTTTAACTATTGCTAAACGAATTTAATACGGTTGTACAATTTTTATTATAATTCATTCAATTGCTGGTAATATATTCTTCGTACCTCTACAGACACTTCAAGAAGTCAAAAATATAGTGGTCTATTATAATTTTTGTGTAATGATTTAGAGGAGACTCATTATAATTACAACATTAAACATCTGTAATGTTATTTGTAAATCGATAAAATTAAATATTTATGAATGATTTTGAACATTTCTATATGATAAAATTAGCAGTTCTATTAAATCTAAATTAAACTATCTACTATTAGATGTATTAGAATTAGATGTTATTATATAACGTGTATAGTGTTGTATGATATATATATATATATATACATACATATATATAATATTATTATTTTTATATATTAATATTATTATTTAATGATAAGCTATATGGTTGGATATTGCACAATTATCAATAATGAGTTGAGTATAGAGAATAACACAAATAGAAAGCACATGCTTTCATAGTAATGACACAAGTATGACAAATGAGTATGTAATATTTGAATATTAAAAAGCAATTATAGTTAAATATCTTACGTTTGTTTATAGTTTGCTATTTATAACAGATTATAATATATATATTTACTATAATAACTTCTTATGTAACATATAATATCCTCTTAAACGTGCCCCCCTTTTATTTAGTAGTGTAACATTAATAGTATAATATTATGATTATTTAGAAAAACAAATATATATGGGAGAAATCTTCTTGGGACAAAAATATTCAAAACAAATTATAGATACAAAATTTCTATTCGTAATAAATAAAAACAAATAAAACAAAATTAGGCTATCTCAATTAACTAAAATAATTAATTATTAGTACTTTGAGTCAATCAATTAATCTAATCAATTTGTTTGAGTCGTTTTAATATTTGATTGTCTATTGATTAAAAAAAAAAAAAATTAAAACTATTTTATTACAAAAGAGATTGAAGTCATAAATATATAAAATAATAATGTTATGTTATTAATTTTAATTATTAGTTTTCTTCAATATGTACATGTAAAAATTATAACTACAATTAATGAATAAACTGTGAGATATGAATTTAAATTAGTTTTAATTATTTTTTATTCTAAGGAGTACTAAACAATAGAAATATATTATATATTTATCCGTGTCTCCTCATAATGCTAGTAGTAATAGCATTTATTATTTTTTAAAAAATCCAAGAAAAGAAACCTAGAACAATAACACTTGTTTCTAAGGACTCAACCAAATTGAACATTTTAATTAATATATTAAT
>JANSTX010047118.1:0-12065 GCA_027564355.1 Penthetria funebris | reverse complement strand
TTACATATAAATGTTATTCAAATTTAAATGCAAAAATGTCGATGTATACTGGAGACAAAAAAAAAAAAAAAAAAAAAAATCACAAATCGTTTCTTATCCAATCCTCCTCACTTACAAATTGTAACAATAAAATGTCTTTTTTAGTCAATCAAACTAACGCCCCCGATGTACCGTCACTAAACTCACAAATTCAGACTAAATGCATTAACATCTTCGTATGCAATCATCTCTTCACTCTTGCATACACAAATTAATACATTTTATGTCAAAATATAATATTATGTCTCGACGACAGAAACACTCTAATTTTTCCCTTTCATCCCATACATTTATATTACTAATAATCAAAGAAATTTATGCAACATAATTTATATAGATCAATTAACATCTGATTCAATTCTCTAACTAATCTGCGTTAAACTCATAAAATTTGTTGTCGACTGCAAGATGCATTATTTGGTAACTGTAGGTAAGGACAAAAAACTAGTATATAAAAAAAAAAAAAAAGGAATTACTAACACCAGTTTATAATTGTCGGGAGGATAGTTGTCAGAAAATGAATCTAATCAACAATATTTGGGAACTGTTTTGACAGTTGATGATGGCGCTGAAACAGATGTAAAGTATCAAATACAAAAAATTTCGGCAATTGTTTGGGTATGCTGAGAATAGATTTTGATAGCCGTCACAAATTTTAAAAAAAAATCCAAAGTTGCGCTTTTTTAAAACTTATCGTTTATTAGTATATTATAATTGTATTTGGCTGCGAAATTTGGAAGGTGACAAATAACATCGTGTCACAAATTTTCATTAGGTACATACGAAAAAAAAACAAAAATCTGACCAAATACAATGTCAAACGAGAATTTGTGTACACTAGCAGATCTGAAGACAATGAACAAAAGTGTCAACCGAAGATAGTGAAAAATACGCAAATTACTGGAATACGCATATTACTGGAATTCGCACAGAGGAATAGAAGCCCCCCCCCCCCCCGTCGAACAAAAACAATATATCGCAGAACCGTTATTAAGGAGACTAGTACCAGTGCAAGAAAATGGAGTGGTGAATTGAAGAGCATGCTGGCCACAGATCGTGAACATAAATTATGAAATAGATAATATAATGTTGGATATTATTATTGGAACAAAAGAATATATATCTATATTTTTGCGACGAGAATATCCAATATTTACTATATCTGTGTAATTTATCAAGTAAACAAATATTTTTAATTTGCTACATTAAAATTGAATACACAGAAAAATAATCAGAGAATAGCATATAAACATATCGTGATAAATATTTAACATATAACTAGTGAAATTATTATATAGAAAACCGGTTCGACCCATCCATTCGAATTGTTTATTGATTTTGTTTTTATTTTTATTGTGTAAAAAAAAAGAAATGAATTGTTATTAGATTTGTTACATGTTAAACTTAACTTACTTTATAGATTTTTGCCCCCAAAACACCCTTCTAAATGTATTGATATTGTCCATCCCTAATTTCTTCGTCCGATTTCAGTGGAAGGTTTTATTTGATTTGTTCGCCTCCATTGTTTCTCATTTCTAATTGATTTGTTCTGATAGCCATCACCATCCAAGTATAGTAGCTATAGAGTAAAACACGTTTACAATTTCAATAGAATATTCTCAATATTAAGTGTTCTACATCTTATAGATCATTTTGAATTGACATCGGTTTACAAATATAACAGTAACATAATTAAAAGATTTGAATATTCACATATCGAGGAGAATAAGAAAATACCTGCGGATGTCGTTCGAATTTTAAAACAAAATGTATGATGGGGGACAAAATGATCTATACTGTTTTTTTTTTTTTTTTTTCTTGAAATTACAAATAATGAAAAAATTATTAAATTTTTCAATATTTGTGATATTTTTGGTTACTATCCATGACAAGTACAAGTACCAAAAAATGTCTTTGAATTGTACTCTAGCACGTTATCACCTTTGTCCATTTGGAAGCAAATATTTGGTCATATTGCAAACTAAATGGTGCAGGCAGTTTAAAAGTTTAACAAAATCTACTTTCCTCACATAATTATCTTTTCCGAAGGAATGTGCTTGTCATTGTAGATAATATATTCTATTTCGACATAACAGATTGCAATCTGTTAAGTGAACATTCTGAGTAACATATTGAATATAAAAAAGTTCAATAACATCTTTGCACAAGAGTCATCATCAACATTATCAGAATCTTTACGCCTCGAGACCGCATAGGGCGGAATTATGATGTTAATTTGCGATTTCAAATGTGTATGTAACATCAAATGTAAACTCAAATAACTATACATAATTGAAATTTGCCACCTGGAAAATATAGGATCAATCATTATTATCCAGTTATATATTTGAATATTTCAATAGAGTGGTGCATAAATCCCCCAGCTACCTACTTTGTTGTTAAGTTTTTTTTCAACTAGTCGACAAACACGACATTAAAACCATGGTTTTAGCATCGATCATACGCCATTACTGACATATACTGTAGCCGAGTTACCAGTGACACCGCGCGGAGGTAAAGATTATTGGTTGCGTAACCTCGATGAGAGTCGTCCACTCCATTCATCACCTTAAACTTAATAAATAATATACTGTTAATTATCAATTGTAGGATACTCGTATATTGTCGTTCGACATTGCAGATAAACATAAACGTGCATTTAGCACGTTCTGACTACCTTCATAATCGTTGCATCAATATAAAAAAAAATAAATACCTCTCTTCTTTTTCATCTTTGTCCTATTCCTTATCCAGGATAATTGGCATATTTATCTAAATTCTACAATTCGAATATTCTATGAGTATTATGACTGGAATCCACAGGGTAGTGAAGATCTGGTCAATCGAAAATAGCGAAATGTCATTAACCATTACAAATGTTAAGATGTGGAGCACGGTGAAAGTACTGACTGCAAATCGTAACAATGACGTTTCATCGTTAATAACCTATTCCCCCGAGCAGTCATTATATACTTCAGACAAGTAACAATGTTACTAATAATTAATTAACATGCTACGATTTATTTGTAAGATATTTTAAAGGAGCAAATAAAATCTTTTAATTTTATTGCGACGAGAATATCTCAAATGATTATTATATCTGTATGATTATTAATGTAATTAAATATTAAAAAAATTAATACCATGAAATTAATGTACAGAAGGAACGATATTAAAATAATGTAAACTATAAATTATAATTAGGTACATCATTGTACCTCATTGACTTCGTAGTGTTGGTCGTAGGAACAAATTACACAAATTGTAATGTGATTAAATATGAAAAATTTAATACACTGAAATCAAGGTACAGAACGATATAGAAATACAAAACAATTATATATGTCACTATAGTTAAGCATTCATTTAGATAGATCATATACGTTATTTACTTAATTATGGTGCCGGTAAGAAAGATAGCTGAAATATGATACCACAAAATAGGGCTTAAGAAGAATAGTAAGTTTTGTGATTAGGGACTAAAACAAAAGTTGTTCAATAAATCGCAGTATTGAAGCTTATCATTTTCTAATCTTGTAAACATATGGTAGTTTGTAACAATTTATTTGTAAGATATCTTAAAGGAGCAAATAAAGTGTTTGAACTGTATTGCGACGAGAATATCTCAAATGATTATTATATCTGTACGATTATTAAAGTAATTAAATATTAAAAAATGTAATACCATGACATTAATGTACAGAAAGAATGATATTAAAATAATGTAAACTATAAATTATAATTAGGTACATCATTATACCTCATTGACTGCATCATCATTGGTACATCATTGTACCTCATTGGTGGCCGTATGAACGAGATAAAATATAGCAAAGGGTATAAGAAGTTATGTCTTTTAGATCTAAGCGTTGTTGAGAAAGTGACAACTTCAATTAGTTATCATCATCATCTTAACATGTACATGACATGGGTGCAAAGGGTGGCACTACAATGTTACAATACCATTTTTAATATGCGTGTAACATCAAATGAAACTCAAATAACTATAGAAGATCAATTATAAACCCTCAGTTACCTAGTTTGTTGGTTAGATATTTTTTCAACCAGACGACACACATGACAATAACACCTCGATCACATGCCCATTACTGACATGTATCGAGTTCGAGTTACCGATGAAACCTCGCGTAGATATAAGGATGGGTTCAGTAACCATAATGTCAATCCGTCACTTCATTCGTCATCACCTTGAAATATAGTACCATTCAAATAGTATTAAAAAAGAATAGTAGTCGTTGGGATTGGGTGCTCAATTAGGCATAAGGGTAATCATTTATCATAGTAGTTAAAAAAGTCGAATGGTTTGCTGGTAGAAGCATAAAAGTTACCAAAATTTAAATCCTAAAACTATTTCATATATAGAAATGATACACATTTGTAATACGTTTGTTGTAAACAATTCAATTGTAAGATATTTTAAAGGAGCAAATAAAGTGTTTAAACTGTATTGCGACGAGAATATCTTCAAAATGTATAATATCTGCACGATTATTAAAGTAATTAAATATAAAAAAAAATTTAATACCATAAAATTAATGTACAGAACGATATTAAAATAATAATGTAAACTAATTATAATTATGTTTAGCATAGTACCTAATTTAGCTGGATAGCATTTTGTATTAATATTATGTCATTATTATTCAAGTATCGGTATCGATAATAAATGAATATTTAAGAAAGGCTTGGTGTGATATGTTTAAATATTTTATTGACTCAAATTCTCACATTAATAGAAAATCGAAACTTTACAAAAAAAAAAAAAAAAAAAACAAAACGTTACGACGAATCATCATGAAAAATACTACTAGTAACACTGTACAATTATAAAATAGGTAATTTGTATAACAGACAATTTACGCTTGAAGTAAATATTGAATTGATATAAATACATCATCTTGAATTATGCAATAGAAATTATAAATAATATAAAATACATACCACAATTTGTCCACATGAATAACAACGATTAGCTTGTGTTGTTGTGGTTGTGCCAACGCTACATCCGCCTGGACTCAATGGTCTACTAACCGATGGACTTTGTGGCACTGGACTACTAATTGTACGTTGTCTTGAACCAAATCCTAACACAGTTTCATTATAAAATCTTTCCTCTTCCATTTCTAATGATGATTCAGATTCAGATAAATGACGTGACAGAGCTTCACGACGTTCAACTTCTAATTGTAATTTTCTTTGTAAACGTAAATTTTCTTCACGTATTGATTTCTCTTCTAATGCAAATTGTTGCATTTTCTCAGTGGTTTCTTGTTGGGCAGCTGCCAAATTATTACGTAATCGTGTCACCTCCGAACGTAATGTTTGTATATGTGCACTTAAATTTGATGCTGTATCACCATTTTCATTATTAATATCTTTTGGACTTGTTGGATCCGACACAGGTTGATCCAATTTTATTTGTAATGATCGTTTCTCAGCTTCTAATTTATCCATACGTTTCCATAATTTATTAACTAATGCTTCTTGTTCTTGCTCTAATGTATTTTCTAATTCAACCATTTCACGACGAAGTTGTTCCAAATTCGATTGCTTTGCTAATGTTTCGGCTTCAAGTTTCTCAATTTTACGCATTAATTTGTTCACAAGACATTCTTGTTCTTGTTCCAATGTCTGTTCCAATTTACATTTCTCTTGTCTTAATTGATCCAATTTACGGGATAAATCATTTGTAAGACATTCTTCTTCACGTTCAAAATGATGAGCAAGTGTTTCCTTTTCTTTCTTAAGTGCTTGAATTTTTTTCAATAATGTATTTGATATATACTCTTCTTCCTGTTCGGCCTTTGCTTGCTATAAAAAAAAAAAAAAAAAAAAAAAAAAAAAAAAAAAAAAAACAAAAAAAATCCAATATAAAATTAAATTTTTACAAATCACATAATTTTAGTAAAAACGAAAATAATTTACAATTATAACAGAAGCTTGACGTAATGTACGATTATCTTCATGAAGCACTTTTACACGTATTTTATACGTTTCTAATTCAACTTTTAAAACACGATTTTGTTGTGTTAAACTTTCTATACGCTTTTGTAATTGTTCTCTTGAAACTGGACTAGGTGGCAACATTGTACCGCCATCTAAAGAGCTTTCCGATTCACATGGACTGTCCATAGTTCTGTAAAAAAAAAAATAAAAAATATAAAAATAACAATTTATATTAATGT
Organism: Penthetria funebris; assembly: GCA_027564355.1. Taxonomy (NCBI): domain Eukaryota; kingdom Metazoa; phylum Arthropoda; class Insecta; order Diptera; family Pleciidae; genus Penthetria; species Penthetria funebris. Next base: position 5,820 of record JANSTX010047118.1, on the reverse strand, counting down.
GTGATGGGTAAAAATGTATGTTTTAATTTTGTAAAAAAAAAACTAATTATGGTAATTACCATGATTAGATTTTTTACCAATTTGAATTTCATTTTTAAGTCACACTGAATAATAGATTTCATGATTTCATACTCATTTATACTCAAATATTTTAAGACATCCGGAATACTAATGTTTTCACCAAACATATGAACATTCCTAATTCAAAGATAATAGATCTCATACCATCACCCGTTTCTTTTCCATACCATATGCTCATATGTTTCGACTATAATTAATAATACATATTGACCTTTTTTTTTTTTTGTATAAACATTTAGAAGTGGTTCAACCCATATATTTTATCTTCTTGCGGTATGAATGTTTACATTAAAAAATCAAAAACATTGAAAATAAGGAACTTAAAAGAAAAAAATTAAATGCAATCAGAACGCAATTCATATGCATTCATTCGCAAACTATACACTCTAATAAGTTTTGTGAATTGTAGTTGTTGACAACAGATAGTGTGTTGTGATGCTAAAAAAGATATCAGATCACACATACCAAAGGTGCGGCAGGTATTCGTGGGTTGTGGCAGGTTCGACACGAATTTCAAGTAATCTCAAATTACGTATTTTCAAATTAAATTTGCTGTAATTCCGGAGACAGATTGATTTCTTGAGTAGTACATCTAATGCAGTATGTTTTGCATGCTTTTACATCTGATTATTTTAAGCTTGATATTGATGTTGTTCCCCCTAGCTTTTATTCTCATCTCTACCAATTACATTAAGATGCAAATTTTCCGTTTCAAATAAACATTTACCATTCAAATGGACAATCGAAAAATTATATTATTTTCTTAGAACTTATGAAACAAGCAGTTTACCGGTTACAGATTTGAATAATTCGGTACATCATGTCATGCACATAGGCACATGTGATATATTATTTTTATTAATTCCATAAATAGGACAATAAGACCACATTTACATAATATAAAATTAATAGATACTATGATCGTGTTTTTGATAGTACCACGAGGAAGGTTGAACTGAGGTTGAGCAACCTCAAGATATTAGCATTGACCAGCAATGATGATTTTTACAGTAACAGTATTATGAGGAAGAAAACAAATCGAAGTATATGTGAAAAAAAAAAAAAATTTGAACACCTTCCCTCTCACCCTTCCAAAGTTCGGATTGACGGGATGAATGTGAAGTTTTATCTTTTGAATCTAAATATATCTACACGGTGGCGTAAAAGTTTATCGAAAAAAAAAACCTCAATAAAACTCATCTCTTTGAATTTCACTTTTTATAAATAATAAATATAATTGTTGCAGTTTTAGGACACGAACGATAAAAACATTGTATTGTTAATATAGTACTGAAATGAAAGCAAGATTTTATTATCAGCAGTTATTATCTCTACTTTGGGGGGGCTATATAGTTTGACTACATTGAAAAATCAAATTACAATATTCTGCACATAATAAAAAAAAACTAAAAAAAAGTTCATAATTTAACAACAAATAACATTAAAAAATAGTTTAATAAAATACGTAATTCCAAAATTAAATGTGCAAAACTGTCAAAAAAAAAAAAAAAAAATAAAATAAAAAAAAAATATCTGAAAGCAGTCATGTCATCCATTCATCGGCAATCTTGCACAGAAAAAAAAAAATTAAATCGACACGCAATTATAAATTATATTTTACAGGAATAGTATATATTAATAATATCAAATAAGATTTTATTAATTACATTTAGATAATAATGTTTGCATACCTTAAAAATGGTTTTTACCCCTTTTTTTAATAAAATTATTTAATAATTTTTCACAAAAAAAGATAAAAAAAAAAAAAAACAGGTAGTTAAAACGCCGTCCTCACCATTTATGCACTTTTTCAACATGCACGAGAATTTCTTCGATCGTGTCGATAAAATATTGTACTAGATTTATTTTTCCTTTGCTAATCCCTGCCACCAAAGAAGTGCTTCAATACCATAGACTGGTAATGGTGTAAGTGCTATCAAATTTTTTATGAGCACTTGATAATTTAGAGTATTTCAGGTATAAAACAAAAAATACCTACACCTGTGTGTGCCAATTTTTGCTTGGCAATCGATTAAAGCCCATCTAAAATTCAAATTAACTAGATAAATTTGCTCTATGTTTCTTCAAATTATTACAATTAATTGTTTCATTACGAATAAATTGTTGATCAGTGTTTTCAAAATTAATCAAAGCCATTTAATGACATAATTTATTTAATTAAAATTATCATTTTGCGACAAAGTAATGAGAATTAAAAAGATTATATACTACTTTATCATCATATATTAAAATTATGAATATTATTCAGCGCAAAACTTTCCATTTGAATTTGGAAATCAATCACATTGGAAACGAATCTTCGTAAAACCGAATGAAAATCATTCCATGTATAATGCCATGTGCATTTGCTTGTCACACTACACACAAAAAAAAAATAATCTACAAATTTTTAAACGAATATTATAATATTCATTTATATTTATTGCTAATAATTAATAAAAAGAAAAATACATTTATTCAAATTGATTCATAAAATTATATAATTAAATTTATTAGTTAAAAATAATTACTTTTACTGTGAAAGAATACATGACATGTATACATTTAACTTAAGTCAATCATATACATGGCATGTATAACATTAAAATGATCGCAAATTAATGAATTTAAATGTTTGTTTATTTTCTGAAATAAATGTTATAAATCTAATATTTTATTATATGTTAGAATATATTTTTTATTAAATTCAAATAATAATTTAATTTTATTTAGAAAAGAATAGATGATGATGATGATGATGATGATGATATAAAACAAATTAACTACTAATTATAATATTTAATTAAAAAGGTAAATAATTAAAAATTATGAATTAACATGTATATGTTATTATTCTGTAAAAAAAAATAATGTCAAATTGACATTTACATTTTACTTAGAACAGAACATACATGATAACAAATTATATAATAGAAATTCAAATTTATAGTTGTCCTGAACCGTTAACGCATATTAATTTAACATAATTTTTATTTAAAAATAAAAAAAAAAACTATAGTTTTCTTTATAGTTCTCGTCTTTCAAATTTTATTTTTTTCAACGAAATAAAACTACATAATATTCAATAGGATTATTTTCAAATATCTTAAAAATAATTATAAAAAAAAAAAAAAAGGAAAACTTAATATAAAATATGAATTTAAAGAGAAATGTGCTAATAAATAAATTTAAGAAAATGTTTTTTATGTTATACTGATAAAGTTTAATTGTTTATATAATTTTTTTTTTTTTTTTTAAATTCTTAAATTTAAGATCTTATGGATAGAGATATATGTATAAACAAATGTATGTATGGTTTATTATTTATTGATAAATTATAATTAAATATTGTTTTGTTCGTACACAATATTAATTAAATTGGCATGCACCATTTGAATGAAATGAAAATAAAAAAATCTCAATGTTGATTCTAAACAAAAAAAAAACACTGATAATTAGGTAGAACTTGAAATATATGTTATATCCATAAGTAAGTTTTAAGTCTTAAAACATGATTTGAATAATATTAAAAAAGTATACAAACTAAAAACTTGATGTCAAATTTATAAAGTTTCTATAATTCCTGGAATTTTATTATAATTTCATAAGTTTTACGAATTTTAAACTTTATGATCACAAAGAAAATCGTTTCAGTAGTTTAAAAACAAAAACAAATAACAAAAAAAAAATAAAATAAAAATGATGTAAGCAAATGAGATTATTTATTTACAATTATATAATTTTAATATAAAACATCATCCTTTTTCCAAACACATATACATAACAGCAATGAAGAAAAATTGTTATGACGTTCCTTTGCCCAATTTTATATTGCAAATTTAAATCAAAGTTAACATATTTTGTTTTTAATCGCATATTAAATAATAGTATTTTAACTTATTTGCCACTTCATAATATTGGGAAATTTATAAATTAAAAAGACACACATTTTAGACAACCATCATCATCAATAATTATTAATGATGATAATATGGTGGTCAAATTTCTTCAATTTACATTCATTAAAAAAATTGTTTAAAGATTTTTTAACTCATCAAATTTCACATGTTTCCTTGAAAGTGACTCAGAACTTGATCTATCAATTGAACGTTTAAATAAAGGTCTACTACCATTTGACGTAGATGTTGAACTATTTTCTATAGATTTTCGTATATTCAAATCACTTTCACTTATACATTTTTCTGGTGAAGATGCTCCTTCTGTGTCACTGTCTTCATCCTATATAAATTAAATGTTTTAAATGTTAATTTTTACTGGAAAAAACAAAAGATTCGTAAAATAATTACATTATACAGTTGTCTATATACATTTAATATACACAGTCTATATTTTAACTATTACACATCGAGGGTGCATAAGGTGGCATTATGATGTTTCTTTGTCATTTTTCTAATATACATGTAACAACGTCGTCAAATGTTAACTCAAACAACTATAATTGAAATTTATCAATCAGTAATATTTCAGTAAAGTGATACATACATAATATTCTCAGCTACCTATAGTTTGTTGTTGATATGTTTTTTTTTTTTTTTTTTTTTTTTTCATCAAACCAGTTAACAGACTAATAACAATAACATCATCTTTTCGATAATATGAAATTACCGGTGATTTCGTGTAAAGGTAAAAAATGGGTTGAGTAATCTCGATGTGTGAGTCGATACACCACTTTATATTCGTGGCCAAGTTGAAGCTTTATAAGTTGCAAAAAAAAAAAAAAGAAAAGTGCACATTTAATACCGGCACGCATTTCAACTATTAAAAAGGCATTGGAAAGATTTCGAAAATTTTCTATCTTTCTGATAAGCAAACACATTAAAGTCAGCACTTTGTCATTTCAACTATATTCGGAGACATGTATAAATTATAAAGTAACTGAATTTGTTATGTTAAATATCAAAGGTGACATGAATTGTTCGCTTGGTATTGGTCAAATAATATAATTTATTCTTTATGTTGGCAGGCACATACAATACCAACAACATTGAATTTAATGAACCAATTTCCTGTAGGACGAATTGAATGTGAAACATTTTATTACTATAATTATATTACAACCCCCCCCCCCCCCTCTAATAGATATTAATTATAAATAAAATTTCCAGATTAATCTAATCGACAATTAAATATATATTAAGCCGACTATATAGTAGCGTATGATCGAGGTTAAAAAAGATGTTGTGTTGTATTTGTCGACTAGTTGAAACAACATTTCAATAACAAATTAGGTAGCTGGGGATTTATTCAATAATACAAAACTCCACTGAAATATTCAAATGTGTAACTCTGAATAATTATGGTAATTGGTAAAAGTAAAGTTATATGAGTTTTACATTTGATGTTACTTGCATATTATAAACGACAAATTAACATAATTTAAATAGTACACTCGTTAAATAATAAATTTAAAATTAAAAAAAAAAAAAAAACTTACATCTTCACAATCCATGTCTTCATCTAATTCTTCCTCAAAATCATCACCATGATCTTCAAAAGCATATATCAATTTACCTATTTGAAAAGAATAATTATATTAATTATTTATTATTTGATGATTATATTATATGGCAGTGAGGGGAGGGAGGGCAACCAATCTTAAATGTTTATATAAATTCAAATTATATATACAATGAAAATGAATTTCTACATACCATTTAGTGTGGGAAATGCAATTTCTGGCAGAGGTAACTTTTCCGGATGATGTTTCTCTACTAATGT
>JANSTX010047107.1:0-12065 GCA_027564355.1 Penthetria funebris | reverse complement strand
AGCGTATATGTACGTACCTATATATATAATCGTATTCTTGAAAAAGATGCAAAGCAAAAATGAATTTGAATAAAATGAAAATATGTTAATTTTGCAAGAATAATTACACTGATTCCCATTCACTTAACCTGTCTCCATTGTTCCCTTTTGTCATATTGAAATTGAATTTTATTTAAATATATGCAAATCGTATTTTATCTATTTGATATTCAAATTAGTTTCTTTTACATTTTCTTATCGTTGAAATGTAGAAAATTGCGAAGACAGCGATACAATAAGTACATGTTCATCAAATACAACATCTTATAGTTGTTTATTACAACAAAATAAAGGATTTCATAACCGAGGCAGTAGTTTAATAGCAAAAAATAAAGGATATGGTATGGAATCAAGTTTTACATGTACTAATTCACCATTTATGTTCACCAAAGAAAATCCATCATCAACATCGGCAATATCACCAACACCAATCAATAGTACTAGTAGTAATAATAATATAAATAATATTAATAGTAATAATAATAATAATAATAAAAAAACATTAGGTGAAAATAGTATTAAATCTAGTCAACCATCGGTAAATTGCATCAATATTTAAATTGCATCAATTTTTGTAATATGCAAATAAGCATATTTTTGTTTTATTATAGGATATTCAAGCATCAAAATCACCACAGTTAAATAAAAGACGGGCTTCCTTAATTGCTGCAGTATCGCATACATCACCTGAACATAATAGATTATTAAAAGTTGATGACCAACTACCATGGAGTAATAATATGAATGAACCTTTACTACATTCAAGGTGAATAAGTATTTGAAAGCAAATATCATTTAATTAATATTTATATGAGTAATACATTTCAACCTCATCAATACCATATTTTATTATAAAATTTCATTTTCATTGAGGTAATATCATCATTTTAGCCTTTACACCTAAAAGATGGCATTACGATTGCCTTTTCCAATATGTATGTAGCGTCAAATGTGAACACAAATAATTATAATTGAAATTAACAAACTGGAAAATATATGATCAATTATAATTATCCAGGTGACGATTGGAGTGGCCGACTATCATCTAGGTTACTCAAGCAATCTATACCTCTACTGTATAATTATGATTGATCCGATATTTTCCAGTTGACAAATTTCAATTATGGTTTTTTTTTTTATATTTAATGTTACATGCATATTTGAAACGGCAAATTAACATCGTAATGCCAGCCTATGCGACCTCGTTGCGTAAAATTTCAGATGATTATAATTATTCATAAATACCAAAGCTACCTAGTTTGTTGTTGAGTTGTTTTTTCAACCAGTCGCCGATCACACGCTATTAGTAACATTTATCAAGATGGATTGAGTAACTTCGATGATATGCGACCACTCCATTCATCACCAATAACTATCTTACATTTTAAAAATATATGCAGTTCTAAGAATCCCATACATAACATCCCAATAAAATTGTATTTTCACTAAACCACACGAAGCGATGTAATAATAAATTTAATTTAATTTTATTAGTGATAGTTAGGGGCGCCTGCGACTTCTAAAGTATTTTATTATATAACATTATGATTAAGGTACCTACCTTAATCATTGGTGAGATATTTAAAGTCCGTAAGTCCACAAACAAGACGATAATACCTATATTTTTGGCCACACCTTCACGAACTATGGTAAATATCGGTTGAGTAACTTCTAGATGTTAGTTGACCACTCCATTTCATTTCTGTTACAACGATATACTTACTGTGAAATATTTTTTACACTGAACACTATGCCATTTTTAGCCATTTTTCGGTTAACACAATAACGTCATAATTACAATTATATACAAAGCAAAGATTTCTTCTAATAGAGCATAGTACAAGCATGTACCTGTGATCAACTCTTAACCTTTTGACACAATGCAATGTAGTATTTTAACCTGTAACTGATGATTATATAACATTATCAGTTATTATATTCGCAATTACATGTTTCATAATATAATAGAATATTTTGGGGTTTTTCGTTTAATACTTGATGTTACATGTTCTTTGCGCGCTTGAGGCTTAAAGGTAAAGATTGATGATGGACGTATGATATGCCTTTTCGAAAAGATTACGATAAACCTATGGTTTTCATTTATTTATACGCTTTTATATAAATAGGTTATTGACCTTTGTATATCCTAACTAACATGTTATGAAATATTTAATGTTGCATCGAATTGTTTATACAGTAGTACCATCAATCCATATGAAATTCTATAGAGAAAACATTTTGTATACAATTTTGACATCATTAATGTTATTTGAAATTGACTGAAGTATCACACAGGACATTAATTCTTTGATGTTTTTTTTAATTACAATTTTTTTTTTATTTTTAAGTAATGAAAATATTATTTGTGAGTATGCTTTTCAATTATTTCCTGTCGTTTTAGTTTTTGCTATTCAGTAAAATATAAAATTTTTATAGAAGCATTTCATAATTGTTTTCATATTTCAAAGGAATTTAAAGTCTTTCCTTGAAAAAATTTCAAATCTATTTTTTTCTTAGTTGTATATACAAATAATTTATGAGAACAATCTAAGCTCCTTTTTCTTCATTTATACAATATAACTTATGAGGGCAAATTTTCCATTATACTCTTGTTAGGCTTGGTAAAATACATGAAATAACGTACCTTTTAAAAAACTTAAGAAACAAAGAAAGAAAAGAAAAAAAAACGACATAAACATGTAATTGACTATAAGACAATTATTTGTCTTTCGTGAATATAATTTCAAGAACTGGAGGTTTGTCAAGAAGTGAACCTATACATATGATTTTTTTTTTTGTTCAACCTCTAAACAATAGCAGAACTAAATGGTTCTCGTAGGTGACTGTTAGTTCAATTATTATTTTACAAAAAAAAAAAACAATTTTAATATTCAAAAGTTTTATTCATGAGAGACGAATAAGCGAATGGATGATCAAACGAATGGCCGACGAACTATATAGCGAACGGGCGAACGAAATATAGGCGAACGAGATCGTTAGGATGTACAAACGGGTTTACAGACGTGTGAATGGACGAACAAACGGATGCATACTATTTTTTTTAACTCGAAACACTATACTGTATATGTTTTTTTTATCTATTCGATTTTTTGTACATGATTGTATCAATGAAATCTCAAAATTACCATTAATCAGTTCGTTTTCTTTTCCCATATTTTATGTACGATTTAATAATCTTATAAATAATAATATTATGAATTCCAGAGAAATTTTATCACATAGCAAATCACCAATAAATACGAGTCCAATTGTTTTCTCGAAGGCAACGGAAGGAATTGGCAATTGTAGTGTACGTGTAAAACAGAAGCAAAGAATGCGAACCTCAAGTATGCCAGCGGAAAATAGAAGGGTAAGAGTTTAACATTGACAATAAATGAGCCCTTAATTTATTTATTATTCTAAAAAAAAAATTTCTCTATATACTTTGATGAATTAGTATAGCAACATTATTTCGTCTTTCGTTTACATTTTAAAAATTAGGGTTAAATCATCCACAAAATAATGTTATTATACTACAAACATTTTGCAAATTTATTATTATACGAGTATACTAATCTATTTATAACCATCACATTTAGATATGTTTAGTTTTCATAAATAGCAAAATTTACTATAATAGATGGCTAGAAATAAATTTCCGGAACGACGATATCACTCATTTCAGTCTATAGTGGGCATGAAGAGACAACGTCGAATTACTAAACATATTAATGTTGTGCTGAGTAAGTGAACAGTTCAAAAACGTTTTATCGGATCGCTATGTATATAACACATTTGTTGTTAAATTGACACAATTCGGTGAAAACACACTCATTTTCATTATTTATGAAAGAAAGTTATTGATTACTGATAACACCTCTGAAATCTAATAATGACGGTAAATCAAATAGAAAGGTGAAGTATTAGATTCCATTAGCTCGATAATCGTCAGCGGAACAACTCAGGAATTCTAGTCCGTAATGGTAAAATTACAACATTTAAAAAGTTGAAAATCAAATTGCATAAGAGGACTCCGCATTTCCATTATAAATTATCTATATTTTGTTTCGATTATTTCGAAATTACACAATAATGCAAACAATGTAGTAAATTCATCATATAGGCGTGAATATTAATGAATATTAATGACTCATAATTAATATTAGTTGAAGCTATTAAATTACATCAAGTATATAATGAGGCTCGTCGTTGTATACGAGTACATATACAATATAAGATAAAATATAATTTCAATATTTTTTCAATAAATTAACATCATATTATGTATTTTCGAAATCAATTCCATTTCAGCCTAGATTAGCTGATACCAGAAGAGCTGCCATACATTGTGCTGATGTTGATTTAGAATATTATCGATTGCGAAGTTTTAGCATAACTTCACATGGAATTTGTAATCTGGGTGATTCAATGCGGTAAATTTATTTAATTAATATTCTAAAAATATATATATATTTTTTTCATTAAATTGGAAAACATATTTAATTTAATTTAATTTTTATTTCATTAGAAGTAGAAGATCACGTTCCATTAATTCTGTGACTTCAACAGCAACATCTAATAGTGGCAAAGATAGAAATAATAGGTATATTTTTTTTATCAAAATAATTAGCATAGAATATGGCCATGACATTATCAACATCGTATCGGCCCGAATAAATTTACTGCAGAACAGATCATCTTCATCATCATCATCATCATAATATCAATCATCACTTAGCGCTAAAGCAAAGGGCAATCAACAAACAACCGCTATTGTGACCAATTCCTATTCAGCAACTTCACTTCACACTACATATTACCACTGTGGCACCAGGTTTCTTGAATGACAGTTCCGCGCCATGTTATTTTCTATCGATAAGGTCATTTACTATCCAGTGTGGATACCGAGAGCAAACAGTCATTTCTGCATTGAATTGAAAATTTTGTTATGTAATATTTTCCTATATTTCCGGTCTTATCAGACACTAATTTTTCGTCATATTATTTGAATTTGTGTGTTGTGTGTTATATAAAATTACATAAGTAATAAATTATACTCAGATATGTCCTATGTACACTATATAAGATCATGTTAGGATAGTCTCTGGGAGAATATAGCCGCTATCACAAAATCAATACCATAGAATTTTAGAATTTTTCATCGTTGCCCAAACTCATTAGAAACATTTAAAATATGTGACGACGGGCTACGAGTTACCTATAGGATTCTCTTAAGATAAAAATTGTGAAAATTGCTTCCCGAACAAACTTTTCGTATCATTTGTTTTAATGTTGACCGGCGGCTAAATTATATTCAGTATTCCAGCACACAAGGGGTTGAGATGTCGATATTATATTAATTGTAAAATGTAAATTAGCATCAATGTATTTTACACTATTTTTAATTTTTGTATCAGGATGACGTGATGAGTATCCCAATGTCATTTTTTAATTAAAAATTGAAAAATCTCCTAAATGCCTGTAGATAGAGTTGGTTTGATGTTATGGGGTGTTGTTAAGTGATGGGACAAAGTATACAAAACAACAATTGAAATTGACAAAAAAGTAAAGGACATCATTAAAGGTGTATTCGGAAAATATTTAATCATTAATAATATATGACTCTTGGTCCATCGGCTAAGTGTACCTTAATGTAAATAATACTTTTTTATTACCTCATTTCATCTTAATCTACTCATTTTTTATACTCATAATCTTTTTTCATTGTATATTCTTCAAATAAACCAAAATCACCGTTTCTGAACACCATCGTGTTTTGCGCTCTGATTTACAATTGTCTACCCAAGAATTAAATTCTTCATTATTTAATCTAAATAATAGCGTGACATTAACTACAATAAAATTATTTCTCGAGTGTTCCTTAGTCCTTATTATTTTCATATCAATTGAATGCTCTTCCTATTCTAACTTATTTTAGATGTTTCTACGTACCAGATTTCTATCGCTGATCGCAAGTAATATGGTTGTTTGTTTAGGGCTAAACCTTATTGTGAAAATCCATCTGAACCTATTTATGTTTGTAATGTAAAATGATATGATGCTAAGTGGATATAAAATTAAAATAATAAGTACCAATAATTTCATATTTCTGAACTTATTACAAACTTCGTCTCAATCACATGTTCCGAGTTTTAAAAATTAAATTTGAAATTTGCTATTATATAATATTTAATTGCTATTGATTTTGGTAACAAAAAGAAATACACAATTTTAACATTTGAATGGTAAAATAACAATAATGATAATGTATTTTCTACTTTTTTTGTTATCTTAACCCGGAAGTAATGCATCCCAAGTTTCAAATGAGGCGACGGCACCTCCAGAAACTGTTAATAAAACTAAAGGAACAATACCGGCATACAAAATAGCAATGCTTGGTGAATCTGGCGTTGGTAAAACAGCCCTGACATATCAATTTACAACTTCCGATTATATATGTGCTTATGATTTAAGTTTAGGTAATACTACATTGTTATCACTATTTTGTTTTTGTTTTTTAATGACATTTATTTGTTCTAAATGTTTATATTCTTTAGATGATGATTATGGACAAAAGACGGTTTCCGTATTGCTAGATGGCAGTGAAACAGATTTGGAAATAATTGATCATCCAGCTTGCGAAATGTCGGTAAGTTATTACCTTAGTATTATTATATTGATTTTATAGTAGAATATGATTGAATTGAGTAAACTTTTGTGGCAAAACTTAAATAACACCAAGTGTTAGTTACATGAATACCAGTAGGTTTCTAATTCTATTTTTATTCTCTATTATTTTTTTTATTTTTTTTTTTTTTGTTAGTGCATTCCTAAAGGATTCCACTATTTCTCCATATTAACTGTCATTGGTTTGATGTTTTTAGATGATCATGCCCTTTGTCGCGACTGAATTAATACCAATTTCGATGCTGAAGCCATCATTAGTACACAAATTTACTATCTTTTAGACATCTATTTTCAGTGATTTGATTGAATTGCTTCATGCAGGTTCTTGAGATTTTCATCCAATTGTCACTCAATCTAATGTAATGTGGTATGATTGATTTTAATCCAGAAAAATTGTATAAAACTCTTAAAATGAAATCGGCATTTAATTGGATTATATAATATCCAGAAAATCAGATTAAATCCAGAAATTTATTTAATTTGTACAACTTATGAAAATTATATTAAATAATAAACGGGTGATATCCATGAAATTAAGGATGCATGACTGTTTGATAATTTACTTTACGTTTTATAGAATTTGTAAGTGCTAATAAATCAACTTAAGGGATGAAAATTCAAATATATTATTTCCTTTGTGAGCTATGTTCTACTGATGGTGACATAGTTTCATCTCATCCAAGACTGTATAATATAAATAATTCAACCACATAATCGTACAATGTAAGAAAATCTATAATGAGAACAATAAACTGTTAAGAAACTCTATAAATCATTATGTGAATTTGAATGAAATTTTATAGTTCAAATGAATGGTTTGAAATATAAATTTATCATCAGAGTGTTGAGAGGGAAGTAATACTACCCTATAATAAAAAAATGATTTATTTTTTTTAGATTCAATTACCCATTGAATATTGATAGTATATAATCTTTTTTCTTCATTTTCTTTTCAGACAGAAGCTTTCTGTTCCACCTACAACATTGATTTGTTTGTGGTTGTTTATTCTGTTGTTGACAGAAAATCATTTAAGGCTGCTGAAAAAGTTTTACATTACTTGAAAGAAAGTGAAATGCTATTAACACGCGGAGCTATTTTAGTTGGTAATAAGACTGATTTGGAAAGACATCGCGAAGTACCAAGGCAAGGTAAATCATAAATTTTCCTTTTTATAATCATTTGTATCAAGTACAATTATATGATTAATTTGGACCACTAATTTCAAATGTATGACAAGGCAACCAATTAATTTTTTTTTTATCAGTCACGAAAATAACTACGCTTCCAACTATTGTTTAGTATTTTGTGCGAAATCGTTGTAATTGCCGTCGATGATACTTTTTCCGTAGCTTTGGTTCATCAGAAAATGTCAGAAACTACCTTGTGTGAATCAGTTCTTTGCAGAAGTGGACAATGAAATTTCTAAAAAACAAAAAAAAACTAACAAAGCTACATATCATAATTGTAGGTGTATAATAATTGAACATTACTTAACTATACTGTTCCAATAATTGATTTGACCTATTTTTTATGCGTCCTATTATTATTAAGAATGAATACCTGTCGTCTCATAATAAATTATTGAATAGTATTTGGCACTGGTACAGGAATAGGAAAACAAACGTAAACTGATATAATTTTTTGAGTCCTGAAATGTTACACCATATGAATTTACAGGTACATAAAAAACTTGACGTTCTTGTGGGCTGAGCGATATTCGGTGGAATGAAAGTTGTAAACGGCTCAACAACATATTCAAAAGTCTTAATCGTGTTATGACGTATACAATTCTTGAAAGCGAAAAAATTTATAACCATGATCCCGCATTCCTTATCGTGACTTACAGTGTAAAATTTTAAATTGTGGAAATCTTAATGCTTTATTTAATATAAATATTAAGTATGGATGTATTTTGTCAGCACATTCTACATCCTAATCGTCCTATGGCAAATATGAACAATGTACTACAAGCTATGTGAGGTCTAAACAATTGACTTGAAGATCTTAATTGTATCAACGACATATATCTATCGGCATAAGGATTAATATTTCAAAGACAAAACTAATTAAGATTGGTTCATCGTTGACATGTAGTCTTGATGTCAATGACAGAAGTTATAGAAAGCTTTCAATATTTTTAAGTTTTTTGGTCGTATTTTATGTCGTTTTATGTATTTAAAAGGGGCCACTGAACTACACTGCAAGGACCTAATTAAAATATACTGCTGATGTTATTATAATTATTAACCGTGTTTCACAAATTAAAATGCGTATCATCATTGGTGATCGCAATGGTATCTATGAAAATGTCGAAGTTGTTGACTGCAAATCTCAGTTATTATTGGAAGCGCTTGTACGTATATTACTCACAGATAAAATATTTATCGCCTTTAATCCTAACCGAACTAAATTGTGAAATGGTACATGTAGTATGAGCTTGAAATTCTGTTGCTCTCTAAATTATTTTATCTGATTCTTTATAATATATAGGTTTTATTATTCACTTTCTTTTCTTTCTCCAATTTTTTAGCTCGTCTTCCTTCATATGTTTCCATGGCCTTAAGAAGTTTATAAAGTCCCACATTTTTTTGTTTAACTTTATGTATTATAAAGCATGACTGAGTGTATTACTCAGTAAAAATATTTCCCTAAACAGATTTATGTCAATCTGATCTTTGTTACTGATTGTCTTCGAGTTTGATAACCACAAAACCTCTTCTCTTTCGATAACAAGGATATTGCTATTACCCTTTCATCATTACATCATTTTTTTATAATTTGTATTTATTTTGCTATCTTTAGTAGGTAAATAAATAGTTCGCCTGTTCGAATATGTGAAAGATCGAACACATATGCTCGACTCGCAACAGTTCGGTTAAACTCAATTTCAATCATCCTTCTATGATGTGGCACAACCTGTCGTATTGAATGACATTGTTGAAATCTTATTCTTCATACTGTCTATCGTTTTACTGGACTATGATCCTTCAGTGTCCTTTGACAATTTGCAACAGCTATACAATGGATATATTTTAAATATTAAATTAAAAAAAATAATTTTTACATATTAAATACAATAATTATAATAATAATAATAACAACAATTTTTTGTTATAGCCGGTCGGCGTTTAGCGAAAGAAGTACTATGTAAATTTATTGAAACATCAAGTGGATTAGATCACAATGTTAATGAATTATTAGTTGGAATTGTTGCACAAGTAAAATTAAATCCACTACGATTAAATAGTCTAACGGAGAAACAACGTTTAAGTCTTAATACAACAATACAGAAACATCGTAAAACAAATATTGATAGAACAATGCAAAAAATTGTTAAAACTGGAGTTGCAACAACATCATCATCATCATCAACAAATGTAGTTAAAAAAGATTTTACTGGCAAAATTAATTACGGTTCAGAAACCAATAAAATAAAATACACATGTAATGTGCTTAGAGTTTCTGAAAATAGTGATGATGATGACGATTCTGATAGAAACTATAGTCTAATAACAAAAATTGATGGTGGTCAGACAAGTTCAAGTAGTTGTTCATCGTCACCAAGTAAATCCGCTGATTCTTATGAAAGCCAACAACAAAGGAGGCAAAATTTAACAAAATCTATGAATTTAGTAGAGGAAAAGTCTGCATCATCCAAAATGACAAATAAAACAAAATTATTTTTAAATTCATTTTTAAAATTTAAGCGATCAATTCGCGTTAAACGTAGAAATTCAAATAGTTGTACTGATTTATTTGTTATTTAGATGTTCATCGTCCTTTTTAGGGTCATATAGTTAGTTTTTCTTCAATTTTACATTTTCAATAGAAATGACAATAAAATAACAAACATGTTATTGTGTTTTTTTTTTTTTTTTTTGTTGTAATGTCCAGTAACTGGCACTAAATTGTTTGGGTGTCCAAGGAATCAATGCATCATTTAAGAATTTGTAATTTTACCTCATATGCACCACATACTTAAGTCGGATACCTTTGGAATTTTACCCAATTTTGTGGTGCTACACCATCTACTTGAGTCGGATACGTTCAAATCTTTACTCAAGTTTGTTGCGCTCTGTATTCGATATGTTGCTGTTTTTATATATCGTTTGATTATACTGTACAGTATCATAATTTTTATCAAGTTTGGTGATTTTTCTTAGTAATGGCGTCACAGCGTGAATGGAGTCGAAAAGCCTTTTTGTAATGTCGATCATATGTGGCTGGAATTTGATTGTGTTTGTGGATCTATCATCAAAATATTTTAGATTCTTAGTGTTGTTTTTGAGTCTGTATTGCCAAATGGATATTTTTAGCTTCGTTTGGTATGTGTGGTCGCGTTAAGCAATTCTCTACTATCAAGTAATTATATAATTTTCGGTACAGCATATATATTAGAAAACGTTACAGTTTTTATGGGGGTGATCAGTGTATTCTATTTTGCATAACTATTTTGTATTTGAAATGGGTCTGCAGATGAGGATGTTAAAAGATCAGCAATGTAGAATATTTACAGCAGAAACCGAACCCATCATCCTATACAATTTTAGACATTATGTATGAATAAGGCAGATGATCGCCAATGCGTATCCTAAATGTTCTGTTTGTGAGGTAGCTGCACATTATAAATAAATCATGAATGTAAGATAAAATTATTGTTTTTATTTCTAATAAATTTATACCGAAATTATCTTTTATTGGAATTTTTTTTACAAGTTTTGAAGTTTTGGTATTTATATTTTAATTAGCGTAATGTAAGCGTTTAGTAATCAAAATTGTGTAACAGATAAATAGTAGGTAACCGGAAAATGAAACCGTATGGTACTGTTGTTCTTGACTTTATTTTATATAATTGTAATAATTTGTAATGTTAACATTTAATTAAAAATATGCATTATACAAGAGGTTTCACAAGCTCAAGCATATCTTTAAATCAATAAATAAATAAAGGGAAGAGTAATTATTACTTAGAAAATAATGTTTGTTTTTTTGTTAAAAAATTATTAAATATTAATTTGTATTTCTTATTGAATCGAATTTATTAAAATATCAAGTGATTCGAAATGTACGTTTTACAATTTCATGCACTTTTATATATACACAAATTAACTAAAATTTTAATGTATTCTTTTTTTTACATAATAGTATGACAATACCATAAAACTAGTATGGTTTTAAAATACCATGATTATTATCATTTCAGCCACCTTTATGAATAAACTGCTTAACATACAGCCCCCTGTATTCAATTCTCTTCCCAATTATTTATTATTATTATTATTATTATTATTTTTTCTTTAACGACCAAGGCCAGTTTGGCCCAAATAGTCTTTTCAAC
>JANSTX010047084.1:0-12068 GCA_027564355.1 Penthetria funebris | reverse complement strand
TATATATATATATATATATGTATATATAAATGATTTTATGTGACTGCAGATTTAATTGGCTGGAAAATGCAATGAAAATGAATATAAATTATATTTGTTTAAAGTCTTTACATGTACCAATACTGAAAGTTCATTACTATTGCCAAAATTTGTGCGGGAGTAGACAGACGACTGCAAAATATATTTTCATTTATTTCTTATATTGCATTTTATTATATTGATATGAAATCTCAAATATACTTGTATGCTCGTACTATTTTGGAATTCTTTATATGTTCTATATTTTCGTATTCTTCGTTATTTAGTAAATTTTCTTGTAAAATTTATCTATTCAGAATAATGAAAATTGAATTATTTTCGAGAAGATGAAAATGCTAAATATATGGTATTCCCTATGAATAAAATATAGCCCAAAGCTTGTAATATGAAAATTATACAAGTATAACAAGTTTTATACGATAAATAGAGCCTATATGTTCATTTATCTACATCAATTTGAAATAAACAGAATTATTAAAATCAAGAATATATATAATATCACAGAAGGAGTTAGCAAGGTGAATAACTATATTCTTATGAATATGAAAAGATCGATAGTCTACATGACATAACACATTTCTATGACTTGATGCATCAATTTTTCAAGCATCAATTGTGATTCAAATCATACATCCATAGGAATTATAGTAAATGAGAAGAACCAAAAAGTTGATAAAGTATTTAATTATTGTAATAAAGATCAAGATGATTTTGCTAAACATAATTCTAGTATTTATGACAATATTTATTAAGGATATCATTCTTTATTTATTTCCTAGCATTTTTACCCATTATTTCCATTCAATAAATTTAATGGAAAAATGAACTCTGAATGAGTTCATATATACAATTATGGAATCTGTATATATAAATGAATGAATTGCTAAAAATTAAGGTCATTCTAGAATTTTATTCTAGCATTCCTGGTAAGCGATGATAATACCCGATGATATTTATATAAATTTTAGTACTATAGAAAATTTAAATGATTATAATTTATCAAATAAAATTATTATATGAGCCTGTAGTTGTTATTATACAGTCATTATTCCAATGTCAAATAAGCAAATGGAAAGAGATTTTATCTACAATTCATAATGTAGTCACATAGATAATAATTGTCTTATACAATACATAATTTATTTGAAGTAATTTGCTTTTCCTATCAGGAAATATTTACCAACATCAAATACATATTCACCATTTATATTTTCAGTAGCATGTACAAACTATAATACTATATACATTCAGTGCGATAAGCGCGCAAAGTTTTCCTTTTGCTAAAGGGGGAAAAAAATGTTTTAATAAAACCATTGAACAAATGAAAAGAAAATATCATCATCATACCAATACAAGATATCACCTATACCACACACACTTTTTTCCCATTACATATAAGCTATTTAATGTCACCTTTGACATTACCCTGTTCAGCAATAGTTTATTCCCCCAAAGATTTTTGCAGGTTCCTTATTTTTTCTTTTCATTTTTTTTTTTTTATGCCTTTCTATATATATTAAACATTAGAAGCGTGTCTTGATTGAGCAAAAACCTAATAAAACTAAGGTTAGACTAGGGTGAAATCAAGAGAATGAATTGTTTTGTCATAATTTAGGGCCAGGATTATTTCTAACAAATAAAAACTTGGTCAAAAGATAATACTCATAAGGTTAGGATATAAAGTTTGGTTTCATATTACCAGTATGGTATAATGGAAATCAATATGAAATCAATCGAATTCGATGTTAAATTCTTTGACGTTTTTTTTACTGTATTCCCATGCATTTTATAATAGCAAAATTGAATATTTCATTAAATTAGTTTGTTTTTCAATGTTAAAAATGTTAATCGATTTCTTGTTTAATGTCCATAATTTGATGTGATGACAATATCCGATTAAAATGTGACATTTTTCGCAGAACATTTCTATGAAATTGAGTATTGTGCTTATGTGTTGGCAATACTATTTAAGATTAATTAAATCTATGTACAAGTTGTAAAATGAAAACATGATGGCATGATGGTACATATTGTTTTAGAAAGATAGGATATTAAAATTTTAAAAATTATAAAGAACTCAGATTTACTTCAAATATTTCAAACATAATATTGAACATATTTTTCAGATGTTTGGTTCATTGTTCCTGAAGTACTGTTATGTAATATGCAATATGCAGACGTTCGATTTAACATTTGACTATTTAGTAGTGTATAAATCTACATTATCAAATAAATAAATGAATACAGAAAACCTGGCATCGAGTTTACATGGACTTCCATTAATTGAATTAACGTTCATTATGGACGATATAATGGTGACGAATGGAGTGGCCGACTATCATCGAGATTCGGTACACAACCAATCCTGTAAAACTGATACCTGTGTTTGGGAAATGCTTAAAAGTAATACCTGTATGGTGAGCACTAAGATTAAGGATAGATTCATTTATGATTGTGTTCTGTTGGCTAAATTAGATATCTAAGGGTGGTGCAAATTTATGTGGAGAAGTAATGCTGATCAAGTTTCAAAAAAAAAAAAAACAAATATCATATACTACTGAAGATACAGACATATGTCCACAAATAATATAATAGTATTTAGGACTTAAATCTTTATCATGCTATGATATGGAATAATGAACCTTTAGGCCGTACACTAACGGTACAACAATAGCAAGAACTCTATCCTAAATCCAAATCAATAAATAGTAGGAGAACAAAAGAAAATCAACACTGACATCAAGACGTGTGAATGAAAATGTATTAAGCTTAATAGACAGGAACATAAGAAACTGACTGGTTTTCAAAAAATAAAATCCAAATTAGTTAGACTAATAGAAGCAGGGTAGCTGCCAGTTAAAATGATCCAGAAAAAGAAATCGATCATGTTAATCTTATAAAATTAAATTAATGGTTATAAAAAGAGTATTATTTTTAAAACAAAAATAAAACAATTTATTCCAAATTGATAGCGATACATAACTAATATGCAATAAAAGTGTGAAGAAGACGAAGCGATGTCGAGGCATTGGATGGGCAATTTTCAAAACAATTTTCAGATATGTATGTACAAGGAAACTTGAAAACGCGAACTCTTAGAATTCAACAGCGTAAAATAGAATCCGAGGAATTGACTATAGGTAGATTACTACAATAGATACAAGGATTGCAGTGCTCACGTTTTATAACTACTTGCAACTAAGAAGAAAATGTACACTGTATTCATTTAACTGAATAAAATCTGAAGACATTTACTTTTATTTATCTAATTTAAATTTACAGGTCGCATGTACTTGTAAATTATAATAATGCTGAAATTATGTTATGTATAGTGCTGAAATTATGTTATGTATATTGTGTATACCACACTATACATAACATATTTTTTTGGTACAAAATTTCCATGAACAACTTTGATCCTTTTTCGTAGATCTTCAGAATAAAAGCATGTGGGCAAAATGGTTATCATATTCAATTTTGCTTTAATTCCTTTGATACCCTTTATAGTTCTAATATCCATAGAGTGCCTTTGTTTTCGACTATTTTCATATTTAATTTCCAGTTGATTTTCGTAATGTAATTTTAATTACATGAATTAAAATGAATTTTGTTATATTTTTATAACAGTTGTATACATTATGTTGTACACATTAAATGAGTTCCTATTCAATAAATGTTAATATTTTTGAAATTTATAAAAATCTAGTCATTCCACTCAATATTTCAATATTTCAAAATAAAAGTTAATTTAATATTAACAAATTTTCGAATGACAACGCTTGAAACATTTTGAATTTTGAACAGTTGCACATTAATAGTAAGGTAATAACCTATATATAAATTACGAACATGTTACAGAACATATCATATAAAATATTGCAATATGAGATGTAGTTTACTGTGAGCATACATTATAATTGTATAGTATTGTACAGGTCAATATGCTTTTACTGGGTTTATTAGTGGAATGCCAACCATTTCGATAATGTTTGAATTAGAAATTAATCCAATTAAATGGGGCAATGATTTGAAATGATTTAAAAGCGCATTTATATTAATAACATTATTGAACACCTAAAAGACTGATCACCATATTAATATGTTATTATGGATTACATACCCATTTCAAATGTACTATCAAGTACCATAATTTATAACTATATTTTAATCATAAAATTTTGTAAATGCATTTACATCGATACTTTTACTAGTCTCTTGTATACCAAATGCTTGTACAGGAAGGTTTATATTGAAATATAATATTATATTATGAGATAGATCACGAATTGTTATATATTGAGTTGATGTATATAGGTATATATTGCAGTCTCAAGAGATCCTTGAAATAAAAAGAACGTAATTAAAAAGGATATTGTGTGATTGTACATATAAAGTGTGTGTATTCTTCTGTACTTGAGCATTTTTTTTATAGCACTATATTTTCTTTTATGTTAGTATTTTTGCAATATAGAGTGTTTCAATATAACATCCACTATATTTTATGGATGACAAATCAGTTGAACAATATGTTAATATAATGTTACATATATGTATGTTAATGATTTCCAGTTAAAATGCTTATTATTTGATTAACGTTACGATGGTGTTTCTATTGATGTATTATTTTTATATGAATTTATAGATGTAAAATTTGGTACCTCGTTTGAAGTGAATTATAACATTGCTGTGTTGAATTAGGATCCCATATAATTATTTTCCTGGTGTTGCATGATTTGATGACCATCGTGAAATTTATATATTAACAACATTTCAAATGTTGCTATAATTTCAAGAGCAATGGATAGAAGTTGTTCGATCAATTATTGGAACTAATAGCCAATTTCACGAATTTTGGTAGACGTACTTGCAACCCGTTCTAATGGCTATTGGATTATGAAAACAGATACGATTTTAATATGGCATGATAGAACACTGCTTCAACAGATGAAACTGGTATAGGTGGCTTTAAAATTGAAACAACACAAACTCGAAATTCTTGGTAGTATTTTTAATCTGGTGAAGAACTTATCGAATTTTGATTCAATTAATATTTGATTGAACAATCAAAACGTAATGGTTGACATAGATAGTACAGGAAGAGAATTACACATGTGATATGAACTATAACGTAGACATTGTTGCCGAAATATGAAGCAGTCATAATTCTATAATTGATGTCACTATATTGGTACATAAATTAATATACAAGAAACACAGGATTTTTTTTATGTAGATAGTATAATTAACATTATAACAATTAATTTTTCGGTTCCCATATTCTAAGTATTCTGAGTTTCTTTTTTTTTGTATCTGACGGTTTCCTATATCTATATGCTTGAATCGTTTAAATTTATTTTCCTGTGTATACAACAATTTCAACACTTTGATTACAAGATACAATTCCTGCTGCTAATGTACCTTTTGTAATTTCACCCTAGATTAGTTTAGTTATGAATCGATTTTGATTCAATTTGCAGTGACTTTAAAGACACAACAGGTTATAGATACAGATACTAAAGTCTCTGAAACAACATTTATGCCCAAATTCCTCTCCTTGCCTGAAGTTCTTATGTCCCATATTAATGCTGATATAAATTTGAATTTGAATTATCATTTTCATGAAACATATTGTCAAATTTGATTATGAAATGAATCAACAAATTTTTTAAAGAAGAAAAAAAACAGCTATTCATATGTTAACAATTTCCATTTTCATGGAAAGTCGATGTCAATAAAATATCATATCAATCACTTAAAATTCACATACGAGAACAAAATGAATTTTTTTTTATTATCATGAGCTATGTTCATATTTGGGAATAATCAACAGAAAACCAAAAGTCCATTAGATTTGTCAGTCTACGAACAGTGTGCTGTATGAATATAAATCTTTGAAATGAAATTTAGTTCTGTTTTTTTTTTTTAGTTTCTAGGAAAAAAAATCTAACAAAGGAGAAAATTCATTTGACTAAAGATTTTCATATTTTCCATAAAACACTGAAAATAAATTCAAATACGAGTATATTTTCTTTTACCTTATGACTTATGGCTGAATATATCTTTAGAATTTTTTATGTCTACATCATAGAAATAATATGTAATTTCTATTCTATAGCTTTGCCAAATGATATAGTCTTATATTTGTTAGATTTTGTTTTTATTTTAGAAGTACCTCCACATAAATTCATATAGTGAATGTCTAGCCAAAAATAGTTTTTTTTTTTGACTGTCAAGCCTCTTCTGATATATACTTTAATATTTTTTCTATTTCATTTATAGTTCAAGCATATTGAATAATTATAATTAACATATTTTCTATGTTTTATGTCACTCAATAATAAAAACATTAAATATTTTCACTATACGAAGATGAGTCAAATGAAATTCATGAAAATTAGGAAAATATGTGGGAAAAAAAATTTCTACGAGTAACAACAAGTAGTACGAGTTTTATAAATTTTCTATGATTATTTATGTTTTTAATAAATATAGCACTATTACCCACACATAAATATTTTCTAATAACATTTGGTGCTGCGGTGATCCGGAAATCCTATATACATCGAGAGTTAACCTAATTTAAAAAGCTGCAATTTTAATACAAACAGGTCGTTTTGGATTTATTTAAAACATAATAATGCAGGATTTCGCAAGAATGCGAAATGGGATTTACATAAAATATATTCAGAGCTCTGACGGACCTTTAGACGGCAAAAGATGAACTCGGAGAAGATTCTACGTAAATAAATTGCATTGCAAAACCCACAAAAATCAAAAATGGAAGCAAAGTTAAGTGAATAAAATTCAGAAATTAGTTTAATCAAATACCTACAATTTTGCCTCAACATGTTGGAATTTCACGACAATGGTTTTAGTAGATTGAATAAGAAACAGTGTATTTCAATTACTGAAAATATTTCTTATATAATTTACTATGGAAATAGAGTCGGAATTACATCACATTAAATAATATTAAAAAAATGCAAGAATTTTATTAAATTAATAATGAATTTTGCATAAAATTATCTATTTTCTCTTTCTTAATTGTCGATGTTCATTTGCCAGTCTTCTTTTCTCATCTGGTTAGGTTTTAAATCCCTTGCATTTACTACATACATCATAATTGGCAGTATGCCACATAATATCTAGAAAATATGCAGACATTACTCATAGGTGATGAAATTATTAATATTATTTTTTATGAATGCAAATTATCACGGCTACAACAAGTACTAGAACTGGATCGAAAATCTGCCTGTTCCTTTATGGCTGATATATATAATACATATAGAAGTATAACGTCATTGTTCCATTCACCTTTTGAATAGTTGAACTTTAAGTGCAGATGACATAGGTAACAAATCAATAATGTGTATTGTGTAATTCATTAATTTATTATTCAAATACTTCTTCAATCCTTGATTTTAATTTGTAATTATTTCTAGAAATTCATTTTTGGTCTGTACACTTAATGGGTATGTAGTTAATTGAATTTTTGCATATCCCAATTTTTGATCATAGTATCCTGTCGTTGCATTCAAACCGTCAGTCACACAATATCATTTCTGTCTTCGTATATAATATCCTCATTTAATTATTCATAGTACAATTTGTTTTCATGAAATAACACCGCTGTTCTCTGAACAATTCAACATCCTGGAATGAGTACTTAAAATTAACTTAACATTATGTTATGACAAATTCCACCAATTAACCACTAGGTACACAGATAATAATATTGCCATAATTTAAGAATTTTAAGGAAATTAATAATTTAAAATTATTTTCACATTTTAATAATTACTCAGGATTTGATAACGTTTAGTAGTGTATTCTGACAATAGACTTCTTTATGTAAATATCTTGTTAATGTACACTAAGAACAATTAATACTCTTAAAGTATTTAATATAAATTTTATCCTTTTTTTTTATGACTCCTTAAATACATTTGAAATTATTATATGCATTAGTGCATATATAAGAAAAAGCTTATGATGTGAAAAAAACTGACGGATAATTGCATCCTAACATTATAATTTCTACATGGTATATATACTGTTTTTTCATAGTTTTCTTTAAGAACTCTCAGCAGTAATTCGAGTGCTAGCATATGGAATATAATTATGTACTATATTTATACGAATATGTATGATTATTTTTTAATATTTTCCATAAAATAAAAGAAAACTTTGGGAAATATAATTAATATTAAAATATACAAAGTTTCACAATTTTATGGTCCTATAAAATAGTAAAATGGAACTAGCAACTATACCTTTAGTATAGAGGGAAGTATAAGAAAATTTAATTACTTGATATATTATGGGTAATATTATTCAATCATAAATCTTAATGACTATAAGAAATTGCTATTTACACATTAAATGTTTTCATTTTTCAATGTTTCAAATTTCGTGAAAATGCTCTATAAATAAATGGAAAAATTAAAAATATACACAGGAATACAATGTTTTTTATTTATTTATTTTTTTTTTTTGTAGCCTTCATACAGTCTTCTTTCTGTTCCAGACAAATTAAATGACAAAATGTCAAGAGTAATACATCTGTAATTATTTCATTTAATTTTATGAATGATATGATCAAAGAAAATTAAAAACAAATGTGAACATTTTGTAATTAATGGATTAATTAATATTAAATATGAATGTACGACTATGCACACTGTTTTGAGTTGTACAAAGATTTGCTAGGAATCATGATCTTACAGTATCTTATGCATACTTAAATGAGTTCACGGTTTTAAACTTCATTTAATCTACTTTTTTGATACATTACATTTGCATTCATATTAGATTTATTTTTAATCAAAAATAATATGTAGAAAATTAAAAAAATGTAGTTAAAATTCACTCATCACTATAATGTTAACGTATATAGAATCGTGTCTTATGATGATGAGATGATTTAGAATTGCGAACGAAAAGAACACTTTGACATGGTGACCGGTCTAAGCGTTCGATTCAGGTATAAATTATCTTATTATGCAGGGTTTTTCTTTAACGAACATCTACGTGAGTTACCAAATGCGTGTCCTCCAAATACCATTAACTAATGATTATATTCTCGTTAGCTGTTTAATTGCCATTTCATTTTACTACTCAATGGACTATAGAACTACCAACCCTCTCGATCTTTCACCATATACTTGACAATAATATCTTGAAGATCAGCTTAGATACCTACTGCTTCGATATGTATCAGTAGAATGGTGGCAATAGGAACTGAGGGTAACAAAGAGCAAAATATTTAAAGTTTTAGTTTATGCAAAAATGAAGAATTCTTACAATTTCAGTTTAAAATAAAAGAATAATTTTATGATCTACACAATCATGGATTTTAGTACTGAAGTTGTAGTTCACCACTCCAACCAAAGCAGTACATTTTAAGTATATAGTTAAATTTTCCAATTACTCGTACTGTATAAATATATTTCTACCTTTGAACAATAAATTATTTTGAAAGTTGTCCTCAATTGTAAAATTTCATCTAAATTTCAACTAAACAGTTGTAGTGCTGAAGTTGCCAGTAGCATCACGCGAATATAAAGGAATGTAAAATAATCTGAATGAAACATTGTTACTCCACTTATCCCAAATGATCGTGTAAAAAAAAATGTATTGCTAAGAACATGAAATAACAATCATTAGAAATCATATATTAACATTCAAATTTAATGTTTCCATTTTAGGGGGGTCAACATTGTCCAAATAATATTAAAACAATGTTAATACTGATTACTTCTCTTTATATAAATAAAAGCTAATGTCCTTCAGATAAAATCTTTATCTGGTGATTATGTAAGATGATCATTGTGAACATTATTTTATTTTTTTTTTTTTGTTATCAGAAAACATCTTGTAATGTGCATTTTATCGCAATTTGTTTGTATATTTAAGTATGTAATAAAATTAAGTAATAACTTTTCTTATTACATCTTTGTGAATATAAATATAAGTACCATTTATGTTACAAATTGAATGAAAACAATTTAGTATTATAATTTGCATTTAATATTTTGAATAGAAGTTCTATTCAAAATTGTAAATTTAAGAGTTAAATGTCGTTATACTCGTAGCAAGCGAGTGCGACAAAGTAATAGTTGCAGAAAGATTTAAATTAAAGCATTCATTACAAGTATAAGCGTTGAATTACTAATTTAATTTTATTGTGTTTTATATGGAATTTGTTTAGGTTGTCCGAAGTACGCTGAATGTTGGTGTTCAAATTTGACTTATAATGAAAATTAATGCCGAAATATAGGTGTACTAAGTATAGATGAATGGATGGACCCATTAAAATTCAAGGATTGCTCAACCCAATGAAATGTGATTCATATGCGACCAAAAATATTCCTCAGGAATAGTCAATCAGATATTTTCCAAAGGGAAATTTTCAAAATCTGAGTTTAGTTTATTTATTGGAAAATGAAATAAAAATGGCATTTGAACTAGCTTTACTTTATAACAATATATTCAATTGTTTCCATTTGCTAATTTTTTCTTCTATTGTTTTAAATTTAAAATTTAATTCATTTTGGTAGAGTTAATTTTAACCCATACATCATTATTGAATTTAAATACCTTTAAATATAAATTAAAAATCGCGTTTAATACCATAAACAACTAACTATTAAACTTATCTTTTGTATACTAATTTTGAAAAATTTGCTAAACTGTGTTTATACTTAAAATTACTTCTAAACTCAAGTGTGCAAAGTCCGGTGTTTTCCTTAAGACAATTTTTTATGTACATTTTTTTATTGGTCTTTTATGTGAACCTATTTTCGTAGTGCTAATTTTAAAATCTGCAATATTTTCATATAGCAAATTTTAAAAGTAGTACTAGTACTTAAGTATTGATAATATTTATATTTCATATAATTTATATCACATCCAATTTTGTATTAGTTTGAGGGTTTAGATGTTACTTTCATTTTCGAGGACACTTACATTTAACTGTTAATATTTTGTTCATCTTTTTGGTATCCTTCTGTCCGCATATAATTAATTATCATCTGTTAAAGTAATTTTATTACTTTAACATAATAAACAATTTAGTGCAAAAACCCAGAAATGGTAATTTCACTACAAAAGTAACATTACATTTTCATAATTTATGTATTATAAAGACGCACAATATGTGAAAACTTTTGACTATATGTATTTTCCTCATAAGTTTATTATATTATTATTAATATTATTCCTTGACTTATTCAAAATGCTATAAAACCACACTTTCCTATATGTACTGGAATACATATATATATAAATATATAGGCTCATATGTTGTGTACTAGGATGTACACCAAAAGTTGTTTGCGAAATTTGTGTTACATTCCCTAACTAAAGTTTGTCAGCAGCAGCCCTTATACGATGTATGTTGGTGGCCTACCCCAAAATTCGTACATGAATAAATTTCATTATATCATTTTGGGAAATAAATTACTGCCTAAAAGTGAATTAGGCACATCTCTCATATGTAATAATATTAATGTGTTGTTCACTAATATTCAGTATAGTCAGTACGACTGTATATGAATGAAATTTCGATAAAATGTAATAATATAATAGAGAGTGTAATAATAATAGCTCATATAATATGTCAGTAAAATATTGTATATTTATAATGTTGTACACCACCTACATAAAGGAAATATTATACATTTTTGTGTAGTTTACGAATATACTGTGTACAGTAATCTTTTATGTGATAATCCCTTTGAGAGGTGGTGGAAAATTTCACAATCTTTGATAGAATAAAATATTGAAATTTTCTTATCTTTATCGATATAAATCCGTAAGTTTGTTAGGTACAATGAAAACTATAATAGACGAGCATATATTAACATTAAACAGTCGTATTATATAATATACTGTCTTTTAGAAAATTTCATTTGAAAGAATCAATAGAAGATATATGAGGATAAATGGTCCTAGATATATCCATAACACTAGATATTTATAGGTATATGCACATATGAATGCTTTCCTGCATATATCTGTAACAA